>LGSM01000797.1:0-11105 GCA_001314345.1 Phytophthora multivora | reverse complement strand
AAACAAGAAAAAGACGAAAAAACAGTCGTGGAAATGAGAAAGTCTCCACCCAGGTATACAGACCTGGATATTGCAAGATAGGTACCTGTACATATATAGTATCGCTTGCAATAAATACCGATCTATAATTTCTACCCAACGGCCATGCAGAGAAAGTAGACCGTTGAATTTTGTCGGAAACTACACAGGTCTCACTTTGCAATTGTGCTCTACGACAAAACACATCCACTGCAATTTCTCCAGCCATGACGGATACCCCAGCATCTCCCAGTACCGCTACGTCCTACGAGACAATGGCCAGCTCCAAGACCACCAAAGACCTCGCACTACCTATCGACACTGTCACGTTAACCAAGAACCCGTGCACCCTCAGCTGGAAAAGCCTCAGCTATACTGTAGACGTCAAGAAGACCGCACACTGTCCCGACGGGAAGAAAACGATCCTTAACAACGTCTCTGGCCGTTGCGCTCCTGGTCAACTCACCGCTGTAATGGGTCCGTCTGGATGTGGCAAGACTACGCTGCTCGATATCCTCGCTGATAGGATCAGTTCGGGCACTATCCAAGGGGGCATCCATCTAAACGGCGACACTCGCAACGTCAAAACGTTCCGAGCTGTTACGAGCTACGTGGCCCAAGAAGACTCGCTTTTAGGGTCCTTCACAGTGCTCGAGACGCTCGAGATGGCAGCGAGACTTAGTCTACCAAGCTTCATCAAGCACCAAGCCATAGTAGAACGGGTGCAGACGGTCATCGACGAAATGGGCCTCCGTGTTTGCGGACACACTTTGGTCGGCGATATCTTTCGTAAGGGGATCTCTGGCGGTCAAAAGCGACGTCTAAGTATCGCCATTGAGCTGCTATCTGACCCGTCGATTCTGCTGCTAGATGAACCGACTTCTGGCTTAGACTCGGCTTCTACTCACAACGTCATGCAATTCGTATCTAAACTGTGTCGAGAGAACAAGACGGTGATCTGTACCATCCACCAGCCTTCGTCTTTAGTGTACGAGATGTTCTCGAACGTCGTGATCCTCACTGCAGGTGAAACGGTGTATTTTGGTCCTCGCACTCAGATTCTCGACCATTTCTCGGCTTCTGGGCACTCCTGCCCGATGTATATGAACCCGGCCGAGTACTTCATCAGTCTGGTGAACTCGGACTTCGAAGGCCACGCGGATATCAAGAAACTGATCAACAGTTATTCCACCAGTTCAATGGCAACGGACGTAGCTCAAGCGATCGAGAATGATGCTGCGAGTGTAAACACTGCAGCGCCAGTCATTCCAGTGCCACCGTCAGCCTTTCGCCAGTTTGTGGTGCTAATGCAGCGCAATTCACTCAACAACGTGCGGAACCCTGGCATCTACTGGGTTCGACTTGCCATGTACACGATGCTGGCCTTCATGGTCGGTACCATGTACCTCTCCACTAACGACGACATTTCGGATGAAGACATGGTGCCTCTGCTGTTCTACGTGCAGGCCTTCCTGGTCTTCATGTCAGTCGCGGTTCTACCGTTCTTCATTGAACAGCGCGCTGTTTTCCTACGAGAACGAGCGAATAGCGGTCTCAACGTCTTCAGCTTCGCACTATCCAACTTCATCGCTACTCTACCAGGTATTTTCTTGATTGCTTTGGTATCGACACTACTGGTGGTTCTACTCTCGGGTCTCCATGGATTCGGCTACTTCCTCCTCAATCTCTTCCTGTCGTTGGTAGTAGCGGAGTCGTTGATGCACGTGATTGGTGCTGCGGTCCCGCACTACATCATCGGCATCGCCTTGGGGGCGGGAATCTACGGGATGTTTATGCTCTGCGAAGGCTTCATGGTGCCCAAGGAGACGATCCCGGACTACTGGATCTGGGCCTACTACCTCGCCTTCCACACGTACTCGTTCAAGTCCTTCGTGTACGAGCACTTCATCCACGTAGATACCCCATCGGCCAAGGCCATTCTGGTCCGGCTGAATCTCGAGAACGTTGACACGACGGAGAATATGATCATCCTCGCATGTTACGCGATTGGGTTGGAGATCATCTTCACATTCATCCTCTACAAGTTCCACACCGGTCGTAGGTAGTTCCGAGATATTCCAAAATTAAAAAAAAAAGATTAGTAGGTAAGTAAAATATCTCTTGAGACGACGAAATATGTTTTTTTAAACGTAATTTTCCACAGTGTAACTAACCAAAAGGCTTCAACTTCATCCTTGATGTTTCATATCGTTTCGAGATAATTCTACAGTAGACGTACCTTCCACTTTTTTAAATCTTTTTAAAAATAGTAAAGTTCTTCTCTTGCATATTACCGTTGGGGGTGAGTCAACGGCACTGTGAAACGAGACTGAAGCTTCCAACTATTCAAAGACAGTTATTCCTATCGATACAAGCATCCTAAACTTCGCATTTCCTATTTTATTCACTTCAGAAGTAGTCACAGACGCAGCATGGACGAAGACACTGGTGCTGGTCTGTCCCCCCTTCAAGTCCTTCCCACCATTCAGCTATCAACCGGTCAAAGCCCTACCAAGAGCAGCGCCATCGCAGGCAAACCTCTCCGTATAACCCCCAACCCGTGCACTCTGAGCTGGAGTAACCTCTCGTACACAGTCAACAGCAAGAAGAATGGGAAGAAGACAATCCTATCCGAAATTACTGGCCGCTGTGCTCCTGGAGAACTAACAGCCGTCATGGGCCCGTCCGGATCCGGGAAAACGACTCTCCTCGACATCCTAGCGGACCGCATCAGCTCTGGAACGATCTCCGGCGACGTGTTTCTTAATGGCGAGAAGCGCAACTTCAAAACATTCCGAGCCGTATCCAGCTACGTCGCCCAAGAAGATTCTTTACTGGGCTCCTTCACCGTCCGTGAAACCCTCGAAATGGCTGCAAAACTGAGTTTACCGAGCTCCATTGGCCACAGTGAAGTGGTCGAACGCGTACAAACCGTGATTGAAGAGATGGGGTTACGCGGTTGTGAAGACACTCTAGTGGGGGACATTTTCCGTAAGGGGATCTCCGGTGGCCAGAAGAGAAGACTCAGTATCGCTATCGAACTGCTATCTGAGCCTTCAATCCTTCTCCTGGACGAACCAACGTCCGGACTCGACTCGGCGTCCACTTACAACGTCATGAAGTTCGTCTCCCGACTGTGCAGCGAGAAACTGACCGTCATCTGCACCATCCACCAACCTTCTTCTCTGGTTTACGACATGTTCACAAACGTCGTGATCTTAACTGCAGGGCAAACGGTTTACTTCGGTCCTCGAGTGGATATGTTGCCTCATTTCGCTTCTTTACACTACGTCTGTCCGGAACACGAAGACCCCGCGGAACACTACATCAGTATAGCTAATACGGACTTCGAAGGCCATGGGGACATCCCTCAACTCGTGTCCGGATACGCTGCCAGTCCAATAGCGACACGCATTAAAGACGCGATTCAGGTGGATTCCACCGATCTGCACGCTTCTAGAGCTATCGAACGAGTTCCGAACTCCCCACTACGTCAACTTGTCGTGCTCCTGAAGCGCAACCTGCTGGATAACCTGCGTAACCCGGGCATCTTCTGGGTTCGGCTCGTCATGTACACGGCGCTGTCGTTCATGATGGGGACGATGTTCCTCTCCTCTAACAAGCGCATCACCCCTCACGATGTCGTTTACCTCCTGACGTACGCGAACTGCTTCCTCGTGTTCATGTCCATCGCTGTTCTGCCGTTTTTCATCGAACAACGGTCGGTTTTCCTTCGAGAACGAGCGAACAGCAACCTCAACGTCTTCAGCTACGTCTTGGCCAACTTCTTAGGCGCTTTACCAGGGATTTTCCTCATCGCTTTGAGCTCCACGTTGCTCGTTGGGTATCTGGCGGGTCTCAATTCGTACGGGATTTTCCTATTGATCGTCTTCCTGTCGCTTGTGGTCGCTGAGAGTTTGATGCACCTGGTGGCCGCTTGTGTCTCGCACTTTATCATCGGAATGGCCGTCGGAGCAGCGCTCTTTGGCTGGTTCATCCTCTGCATGGGGCTATTCGTGCCTCGACCTGCAATTCCAGACTACTGGATCTGGGGCCACTATTTGGGGTTCCTGTCGTACGGCTTCGAAGCGCTCATGCACAACCAATTCCACAATGATACGTCACCTGCAGCTCAGTTGATTCTGAATCGGTTTGGAATGGAAAAAGCAGATCTTGGACGAGATTTGAGCATTGTGGCGGCGAATGCGGTGGCGTTCGAGATGATGTTCACCTTCGTATTGTTCAAATTCCACACTGGACGGCGTTGACTAAATTGACAATACCTGAAGTAACATGATTTGTGCTTAATTAAATTAAGAACAATAAAAAGTCTCCAGATTTAGAACTCTCAAAATAGTGTTGAATTTCTAAATGAGGTCAGATTTGAGTGATCGTACCCCACGTAACCAAATATAGCTTTTAGTACCTTCGTTCGGTAATTGAACCATTACCGCGATAAAGCCCTGCAGTATTCTACGTGCTGCGCTCTACTGTTCAACCGGAAGAGGAGTGCAGTATGAGGTTGGCACGTTGGTTTCAGAAGGTTGCAGAGTTTTGGGAAGCTGCTCAGGTTGAACTCCACGGCTTTTACTCTGTCGAACGCGTGCGTGGGCTCATCGCTTATAACAAACGCACCAGTATACTCCGAGCTCTTGTCGTGTTGTTTCTGGTTCCGTGGCCCTGTGTTGTTATCACGATTCTCGTGGACATGATTCCGTTACGTCCGCCATCGGAAGGTCTTGAAGCCAATTATCTCTTCATTCTCCGGGTATTTCTCGCGTTTTGGGTCGCTACCATCGTCATAAACCTGCAGTTTCGACACAGCGTTCCGTCCGCTCCTCTTCCGAACTGGCGTATCGTCATATCTGGTGCTTTCTCTGCAGTACTGACAACATCCGCAGTGTACGCTCTGTCGCTGGTTATTGGGTTTCCCTTACCTTTTGGAATCATTACTGTCTCTCCAGCTTGGGTCGCATGTATGCTGATCCCTCTCTTGTCATTTCTGAAGAAAGCGAGAGCAGATCCACAAGTGTGGCCTTTGGTGATCAATACGTTGAAGGTTTGGGTGTGTCAGGAAAGTCTCGTGGTAATTTATCCTACGTACTTCTACATTTTCACGACTTTACCGGCCAATGCGAAGACCTGGTACGCCCTTTTACTCCCTGTCATCAAGATCTTCTTGCGCAACGTGATGTCGCGGACTGTGGTACATTTAAACGACGAAATTCCGGAAGTTGTGCTCATGAACGTGGAGGTTTTCAACTCGCTCTTCATGTCGTATTGTATGCAGAACACACCTTCGATTTATACGACGTTGGGGCTAATTGCAATCGACGGAGCTCAAATGCTTGCCTCAATGCACGACGTCGCAGTCGTTATCCAGCGCATGAAGTTTGTAAAGGACCAAGTGAATGCAGAGAAAGCTCGACAAAGGCTGGAGAGTAAACCCACCCCACAGCGCAGGGCATCCCTTCTCGTATACACTCAGGATATTTTAGATCGATACAAAAGTGCACAAACGGACCCAGTTGATTCCTTTACGCCGTCAAACGGGGTGCACCTGGACGTTAAACCTCAGCAGAAGAGCTCCAAGGACGTATCAAAGCAGCTCGTGTACTCTCCCAGTGTCTTCTCTCACTCGAAACCGGCATCCTCGTACAGTTTACACAAAGTTTTCTCTGCAGATGGAGCCAAACCGGACGTCACTCAGCTGGAGCTGGAGTACGCGTTGAAGGTTCGGAAAGTGCTTTATATCACGGAGTTTATGCTGTTGATCAACTACGTGGAAGTCATCGTGCCCATCATTTTCTGTACGTTTTTCTAAAAGTTGGCTTATCGTAAAATTTTCTGCTAACTTGTTTCTATTTTGTAGCGGCAAACCTGCTAGTGATGTACCACCTCCCCAACCGCGTGTATTACTCCCAGATCGTCACTATGGACGACGAAAAGCTCCGAAGCACCATTGGGAATGTGATGCTTTACTGCTTCCTCCAACTCGTCTCGCTGGTCGTTCTCTTTATTGTGCTGTGGCAGAAACTTCGGGTTTCGGCTTTACGTCAGTTATCCTTTGTGCTGGAGCGACAGGGGGAGCAAATTCAGACCAAACTCGTCTTTTGGGTTTTCTACAACGTACAAGCGACATTGGAACATTTTGGTAAGTGTTTTTTGTTATTGTTGTAATTTCCTCTTCCATCATGACTGACGTTGCTTCTACAACTTCAGCATCAGACTACACGTTTGAATTCGCCTGGTTACATCACACACCACCTAAATAGAACTAGATGCTAGTTTTGGAATTACACAGATTCAATTTCGAGAAATATCGTGAAAATACTACGAAATGGACTACTACTTCTAATTACATCCAAAAATATCGCTGACGTCTCGCGTTTCTTGCTTGTCACGGCATCGATTGTACTGCTCCATTCTCTATGGGGCTGGCGTCTTGTCTCGGAAGACTCACCGACTTCTGGGAGGCTGCACAGGTGGAACTCCACGGCTTCTACTCTGCTCAGCGCGTGTGCGAATATAATACTTATTACCAAAAGACGAGTAAGCTGCGGGCGTTGCTGATTCTTGTGGTCGTGCCGTGGCCGTGCGTGATTATTACTATTCTCGTTGATTTAATCCCGTTGCGCCCGCCTTCCGAAGGTCTTGACGCCAATTACCTCTTCGTTTTGAGGATATTTCTCTCCTTTTTGGTTGCCAGCACTGTGGTTAATCTGCAATTTCGACATAGTATCTCCGCTGTGTCTCTACCAGGCTGGAAGGTGTTAATTACCAGCACCATCACGGCAGCTCAAACCACGGGCGTCTTATATGCGTTATCTCGTGCGGTTGGATTTCCGCTTCCTTTTGGGATAATCACAGTGTCACCGGCGTGGGTTGCGTTCCTGCTTCTCCCACTTGCCTCTTTCCTTAGAAGAGCGAGGGCAGATCCTGAATTGTGGCCCCTTGTGATGAATTCCTTGAAAGTTTGGGTTTGCCAGGAAAGCCTCGTGGTAATTTATCCTACGTATTTCTACATTTTCACGACTTTACCGGCCAATGCGAAGACCTGGTATGCTCTTTCACTCCCTATCATCAAGATCATCTTGCGTAATTTAATGTCGAGGACTGTGGTGCACTTGAACGACGAGATCCCCGAGGTTGTACTCATGAACGTGGAGGTTTTTAATTCGCTCTTCATGTCGTATTGTATGCAAAATACCCCGTCGATATACACGACACTGGGGCTGATCGCCATTGACGGGGTGCAGATGATCGCATCAGTGTACGATGTGGAGAAGGTCATTTATCGGATGGAAATTGTACGGAATCGCGTTCTTCTTGAGCAAGCGCAGCACCGCGGCGACAATATCACAATAACGCTCGATGCGGTGCGAAAAGGCACAATTCTAGGCTACACACAAGACATTTTAGAACGACACAACTTTGTGCAGCGCAAACAACTCGCTTCTACATTCGTTGGACCGTCGTTAACTCAAGTTCTACCGTTCGACGCCAAAGTTCCAGCAAAAAAACAATTATCTAGACAAACTCCGCTCAAGAAGATAAAGCCAAAGTTCAGTTTGCGCCAGATTTTCCCATCAGGCAAGGCAGACGTCACGACACTGGAGCTGGACTACGCTCTGAATGTCCGCAAAGTGCTGTATATTACGGAATTTGTCATCTTGATCAACTACGTGGAGGTCATCGTCCCCATGATTTTCTGTAAGTTGCAATATTGACAATAATTTGTTTGCTGAATAGCTAACCTAACTTCTGTGTTATACTACTAGCGGCGAACTTGATCGTGATGTATCACCTTCCGAACCGCGTGTATTATTCTCAGATCGTCACTATGGACGACGAAAAGCTGTGGGACACGCTGGCGAACGTGACGCTGTACTGCTTTTTGCAGCTCGTTTCTCTCGTCATCCTCTTTTTTGTTTTGTGGCATCGACTGCGAATTTCAGGACTGCGACAACTGGCTTTTGTCCTCGAAAAACAGGGAGAACAGGTACAGACGAAGCTGGTATTGTGGGTCTTCTACAATGTACAAGCTACGTTGCAGCATTTTGGTAAGATTTCATTCTTTCTTGATATTTTACAAATTGTTACCCACTCTGACAACTTGTGCAATAGCTTCCGACTACAGCTTCGAGTTCGCGTGGCTACATGGCACCGCCACATAATTGTGGAAACAATATCTAAACTTTGATCACATTTTTGTGCGATATTCTTACCTTTTTATCGCTTGTAATGCCTTTCCAACGTTATCAGAGCTGGAGGACCTGATCCGATCCAGAGATAGCAACAAACCGAAGCGCTTGCAATTGACGTTCGACCTCTTCATTATCCAGTTAGCGAAGCAAAAGATGCTGGCTCGGGTTTCTCCAGTCGCCAGCTCTTACGAGCAATTGTCACTCTCCAGTCGATCAAGCGACCACTGCTCAGTGGAAACCACGTGTACCAAAGCGGGGAAAGCTGCTATAACTTCCCAGCATCCGTGTACGTTGAGCTGGAGCAACCTCACGTACACCGTCGACTCCAAGAAGGGGAAGAAGACGATTCTCACCAACGTCACTGGACGTTGTGCGCCTGGTGAGCTCACGGCCATCATGGGGCCTTCAGGTTGCGGTAAAACCACGCTACTCGACATTTTAGCAGATCGAATCTGTTCCGGTTCAATCAAAGGGAAAATCGCTCTGAATGGAGAAAAACGGACTGAAAAAACCTTCCGAGCCCTATCGAGTTACGTCGCACAGGAAGATTCTCTTTTGGGGTCTTTCACCGTGCTGGAAACGCTCCAAATGGCTGCTAAATTGACCATGCCGGATTGCACCAGTGCCATTTCCCTTCTAAAGCGCGTCCAAAGCGTAATTGACGACATGGGGCTGCGGGTGTGCGAGAATGCGATGGTAGGAGATATGTTTCACAAAGGGATCTCTGGCGGCCAGAAGCGACGACTTAGTATCGCCATTGAAATGCTGTCGGACCCGTCGATTCTTTTACTGGACGAACCAACGTCCGGCCTGGACTCGGCGTCCACTTACAACGTGATTAAACTCATTTCCCGCTTGAGTCACGAGGGCCGAACGATTCTCTGTACCATTCACCAACCGTCGTCTTTGGTGTACGAACTGTTCACGAATGTGGTGATTCTCACTGCTGGTCGCACCGTTTTCTTCGGTCCACGCAAGAAAATCCTCCTTCATTTCTCCTTTCTCGGTTACGACTGCCCTCAGTATCAAGACCCGGCCGAATATTTCATTGATCTGGCGAATACGGACTTCGAAGGCCACGGAGACATCGAGAAACTCGTCAACGGGTACGCGTCCAGTGCCATCGCGTCTCGTATTGTCAGTGCAATTCGTACGGATGCATCGGGGCTTCATGCTTTACGGTCCACGAAATTTGCCAGAGTTTCACTAACTCGACAGTTTTTCGTGTTACTACGTCGAAATTTACTGAATAATCTGCGGAATCCTGGAATTTACTGGATCCGACTGGTAACGTACACGGTGCTGTCTTTCATGGTCGGGACGATGTATCTGTCCTCCAACCCAAAGATCATCGCCACGGATATCGTGATGTTGCTCACCTACGTCAACATTTACCTGGTCTTCCTCTCGATCGCTGTTTTGCCCTTTTTCGTTGAACAACGGTCCGTTTTCCTTCGTGAACGGACCAACAGCGGAGTGAACGTGTTGAGTTACGTGGCTGCCAACTTCTTGGGTGCTTTACCTGGTATTTTCCTCATCGCGTTGAGCTCAACGATGCTCGTGGGTTATTTAGCGGGGTTAAATTCGTACGCGGTGTTCCTTCTCACTGTTTTTCTCTCGCTTATCGTGGCTGAGAGCCTCATGCACTTGATCTCTGTGGTTGTGCCACAATTCATCATCGGAATGGCGTTGGGCGCGGCGATTTTCGGGTGGTTCATCTTGGTGATGGGGTTATTCGTCCCCGGTCCTGCAATGCCTAATTACTGGCGGTGGTCACGTCGTCTGGCGTTTCTGTCGTACAGCTTCGAGGTGCTGCTTTACAACCAGTTCAGCGTTGATGAATCCCTACAGAGTCAAGCGGTACTGGCCAAGTTTATATGTGATGAAGTGCATGTTGGAAAGGATATGGCCGTATTGGCAGCCAACGCAGTAGTGTTCGAAGTGGCATTCGCTGTCATTCTGTACAAGTTCCACACGGGTCGACGGTAATAAAAAAGAAGAAAATGTATAATACGGTACATGCAAATTTAGTACTTCAAGTATGATTTACTCTTTCATAATGTATTATGGGTTTTGGAAACGATCATTGATTGGTTGAAAAGCAGCGCAGCATTAATCTGACGACTCGTCTTTTGGGTTTTCTACAACGTACAAGCGACATTGGAGCATTTTGGTAAGTGTTTTTTGTTATTGTTGTAATTTCCTCTTCCATCATGACTGACGTTGCTTCTACAACTTCAGCATCAGACTACACGTTTGAATTCGCCTGGTTACATCACACACCACCTAAATAGAACTAGATGCTAGTTTTGGAATTACACAGATTCAATTTCGAGAAATATCGTGTAAATACTACGAAATAGACTACTACTACTACCAGGAGTAGTCCATCTCGTAGTATTTACACGATATTTCTCAAGTTGAATCTGTGTAATTCCAAAACTCTAATTAAACAAAAATCTGTGTAAATCTATATTTATCATCAGATTGAAGTGCCACTATATGCTTGAGCAATGCGTTGCATTGTTCTCACCTCTATTTCTTGATACTGAAACGACGCGGTTGACAGCCCGTCGTCTGACTTTCTACTGTTTGTATTCGGTCTCGTCGTTGACACTTGACCAAGCGCGCTGTCTCGACGAGTGGGTTCCCTTCGAGACCGTTCCCGCCACACATTCTTCCGACGAGGTCCAGCAAGTCAGAACTTGCTGGGTCCGCCATGTCAATGAATGTGGCGGCCAAGAGGCAGAAGTCCGCCGGGACGACCAGGGAGAAGGCGTTCAAGCAGGGCAAGAGCTACTGCAACGTCGTCTGCCGTCTCGAGGCAATATGTCGCGACTCGCGTCTCTGCGAAGAAATCCGACGCACGGCTCTTGCGAT
>LGSM01000796.1:0-21089 GCA_001314345.1 Phytophthora multivora | reverse complement strand
GCGAAATTCGTCAGCTCCTTTATCTTTCAGTTGCTGGGCGGTGCATTCCACAAACATATTGCTTCGTCGAATCTTCGAGTCTTTCATGACGTTGGCAAATAACCGTGCGACGGTGGTTTTACCGGTACCTGGGTTGCCTACGAAGCAATAGTTGAACGCCATCGAGTTCTTTTTACGCTGGACTGCCGATAATTGTTGCAGTCTCATGGCGTTCTTGAATAAATTCAACGCAGCGTGCTTCACCTTCTTGAGCCCAACAAGCTTCAGTAGGCCTTCCATCGCTTCGGACCGACAGCCGTATTGACTCTTCAAGGACTCCCACTTGTCCTCCACCGACAAAGCACTAGAGAGGATAGAGCCCGCTGTGTTCGCTTGATCAATCGGTCTGTCCATTAACTTCGCTTCTGACTCCTGAAGCCACAAGCCAGTGGCANTTCCCTTGCTCTAGCAGACTTTTCAGATACTTCATGCCCCCAAACGGACTCTTGGGCTGTGCTGAGTCTGCAATTTTCTGTGGAACAAAACTCAACTTTGAAGCGAGAGTCTTCTCCATAATTGGAGGAATCGCCTCGGTAGCTCCTGTCGAGAACGTTTTGCCATCCCATGGGTACCACACGTTTAGCGTCTCATACAACGGACGTACAGTTGCAACCAACGCTCGCAGCTTGTCAATGATTTCGTCTGCGACAACGGAAGGGACCGGAGTTGGAGTCCCCGTCGGCTTCTTGAAAGAAATCTTCAGGTACTGCTCATGAACTTGTGTTTTATCAGGTAGAACCTTCATGATTGCCTCTCTGTTCGCGTTTGTGATCTCGACCCGATGGACTGGGAACAGTGTGTATGGATGCCATACAATCCAACTACCACTTCGATTCCCAGATATTGCACCACGATACAGTGCATCGTACCCGAACGAGGACTTTCGGCGCACCCAATTGTTCACACTCGAGCCTTTCTTCCTCTTTTTCTTGGGAAAGTCGACAGGATTCACCAGATACTTCACACTGTAAAGGTGGCCAAAGAGCACAACTGCTTTGCCTCCACTCGCAAGTTGGTTCAAATTATCCTCGGTCGCTTCGTGTACCTCAATACCGTTAAGGGTTTCTCGGCTCCCGAAATCATCCACTTCAAACCGCTCGATGTGCTGTTCTTGCAATTTTCTAGGCAACACCACGTAAACTGGAATCTCCACAGGTAAGAACAGAGAATTAACCCACCCTGACGATTCATTGAGTTTGTCTTTGAATCGTCTGAGTAGCTTGAGCTTCCGAGTTAAAAAGTCCCGCTTACTGTCCAAACTCATTGTCACATTTGTCACCCCAGCGATCTCCGGTAGAAAGCGAGTTGTCTCCTGAACCCAAAGATCCAGCTTTTTGTTGCTCAGAGCGCGCTCAATGCTCTTAACCTCAGTATCTAAGCGAGCTTTCGAGCACGACGGGCAGTCCGATGGCAAATTGTTGTTGCACAGTTGAATCCGAAAAGAATGTCCTTCCACCGGAGCGTCATCCGCACCGTCTTGCTCCAATTTCCACTTGAATTGTAGCAACCACGTGACAACGGACTTAACTAACCCCACACTTTCAAGTGTTTCGTCGAAATCACCATCATTCTTTCGTCTACCTTGGCTCAGCAAAGCGCTAATGGCCCTGTGGACAGCTGACAGTGGCGGCGTCGGAACTGGGGCTGGGAATGGCAGACGAACCAAAACTGACAGCAGCGTTTTCAGTGCGTCAAAAGGCAACTTCTCCACATCTTTCCAGCAACTCAGCCAGTTCTCCCCCAGTTGCACGATGGTGTGCTCCAGTCTGTTGGTTGGACAGTTTTTCAGAGCGGATCGTATTAACTGCTCGCTTGCCGGAAGCGCCGGGGAATAACACCAGCTCGGGCTTCTCCCATAACTTGTCGACATCGTTTACCTAATTTTTTCTCGAGATCTCGGCTGATATTCAGATACACTCACTGACAAGATTTTACTAGGAAGGTTGAGTCAACTAATGCGCCAACCAATCTGTTTCCCGAAGATTTCTCTCATAAATTTCACCGCTAAATTGAATAAAAGGGTCCGCAGTTTCAACTCGCAAATTCTTTTGTAGAAAACATTTGTATTGTAAATTCTTTTGTATGGCAAGTTGCGAAGTACTTCGAAGTTCTCTGGATTTTATCCAGGTTTTTTTTTTTAGCGACCTCTAATAACCTATAATTACAAATCAGAAAAGTTTAAATAAAGACTGCTGATGTTTTGTACTTCGAAGTACCTGGTAGATGCTTATAATATCGGGTGAATGTTGCTTGAACCTTTTACGGGCGACAATAAAATGAAATCTCACTCGGACGACATGCAAAGGGGAATGCATGTACAGTTTGCGACGTATTGATGTTACAACCGAGGTTTTTCCTTGAGTATGGTAAAGGAGAAAAACCTGTTCGGACAAAAAGATGTTACAATGGAGCGGATTGGTCGAAATATTTATCACACCAACTAATATTGACCAATTAACAGATCTCATAGGCCCGCTTCTCCAGAATGGTGTCGCGGTTTATGGACTCCCGCGCCTCAATTAGGCGCTCGGCTATCTCACTACGTTTTTCAGCTACGATGTCAACTTCTTGTTTCAACCACCTATGAATGCTTTGCGAGTTGGCGACGTTATTTACACAGGCGACGTCAGTGATAGACGATAGGTCGTCTAGCTCGCGTAGAACACTAAAATTGAAAGCATTTGTATACATACAGCGATGACCAAGCGCGCGCGAGTTCTGCACCCCTGCTGGGGCAGTGTATCCTCACTCTCAGAGCTGGACTCAACGAAGAACGCTTCATCAGCTGGAGTAAGATCGTCCCCGAGACGCCATGCACGGTGGGCCGCAACACCCTCCTCCATTGCGCTGAGTCTTCATGAATGGGATTGGCACACAAACAATGCGTATGCTAATTGGCTAAAAAATTGTATTGGAATCGCACGTTGTGGTTTTATAAGAAACCTCGTTGTAACTCTATTTTGTCTGTAACATCAATGCGTCGCAAACTGTAGTTACTAGCCGAGCGCCGCCCGCTTGGCGGGCGGGTGTTTAGGTTGGGTCCCAACCCGTGGGCTGCCACGCTGGCGCCGTGGTTGGTCTAAAACAGGAGAGGCTTCAGACAGACAGCCGTTTCGGACAGACAGACGGGCAGATAGACAGACACCTTGCTGTGGTAGTTTTTTTAGATTGTCAAATACTCAATCTTGCCATACTCGAGAGAGTTTTAGCAACTCGCGCCATCGGTTATTGGCAAATAGGAAATATTATCAATTTGTACACTATCACCGGACGGCAAAAACATTCATGGCGGCAACTCGAAGCCTGTTGCAGTGGCCAAAGTACTCTTGAGAGTCTACCAGATGAGGATATCTGGCGACGTTCAAGGTGGCGGTTGTGCTAACAAGTGTGGTGTTTGGGCTAGCACGATCGATACTGTCTAGAGATTAACGCTTTTGTCTAGTGGCGTTAACTATTCCCAACGCAAACGTGTAGCGATGCCCTGATAACCAATTGAGCATTGTAGCTCTTCAGCCCGCGGAACACCGTGGGCCCCGTCAGATGGGCGAAGACACCATGTTTGGAATCGCGGAGTAACTCTGCTGGAAACATCTTCGGCGTACACGTAAAACGCTGGCAACGCAAGAAAAAGGTGAAGTTTCGTGAAGACGTAGAATCGCAGCACGCAGCTACAATCGCATCCACCACAATTAATTTTGTGGCGCTCAACTGTTTGAATTCCCTTCTAGTGCATATAGGAGCTATTGCCGCAGGTACATGGCCTGAAGTGGACAACCAGTGTGACGGAGTGCTGTCATGAGCACTCCGCCAGCATTGAAGTGAAAGTTGCATTTGTGCATGTGTACACACTATTGTACTGGCCATTAAAGTTGGTACCAAATATTCTAACATGCAGTCGTAATTACCTATAACTCTACTATTTTTTGACGTCTAGACATGATCGTACCACCAAAATAAAGCTTAGGCTCATGCGCTGCTCATACAGCCAGTACTACTGTGCGATTCTATTCAAAAGAATGACCAAGGGCAAGAAGTTGAGCGATGGCGAGAGGGCTATGATTGTGAACGCCTACAAGTTCTTCCTCAAACGTCGGACTGAGGACAACGGAGCGACCGGAAGGACACGCAGGTTAGTCAAAGAGTGTCTTGGGACCCCCGAGAGCCCGGTTTGGCGCGTCTGGAAGGCCTACAACGACCGCCAAGGCTCCGAGACTGTTGAGGTAAGATCGAATTTGATATGTTAACGTTATATATCGGTTACCTGTATAACACAATATTTTACTATCATGAAGCAACCGGAAGAGCGCCGTGGTCGCCCTCAAAGCTATGAGGTCGAAGACGTAGCACCAACAATTGCTTCGTACGTGCACAAATCCAGCAAATAGCGCCAACCAATAACAGCCAAAATGATCTGTGACGAAGTTTTGAAGTGTACAAATATTTTTATTTCGAGGCGGTCGATGAGCCAGTTACTTCAGCGTCTCGGATTTTGCTACATTAAGGAAGAAGGCTTACAGACACATTCAAAAAGAAGAAAATCAGTATTTACAAGCTCTAGAGGAGGATGAGGACAGCGTAGAATTGGCTGATGAATTAGTAGATGAAGAATCAGAGAGAGAAGACTGTATCAGCAGTAAATGATTGACCTATGCAAATTAATATTGAGTGAATGCAATAACTTCTTGTGTTACAATCTCGAGAGTGACGCAAGCAGCAGCGGTCATCATGCTAAACCTAAACACCATANTCTACGAGTAAATGTGGACCAAAGTTTGGTACCAACTTTAATGGCCAGTACAATACAACTAGATTCTAGTATTATGCCAGTTTGGTTTACGCTGTCAACCTGAGACATTGCGAATGTATCATTGGTTGAAAACCAACAATGTTCTCGATGCTTCATTATGGGACGCCCAAGGATCAAGTTAACATTGCTACGTGGAAGTTTATAGGAAAATCATTGGTAAATAGCCAAACCAGAAGATAGGAGAAAATAGGCTTTAGGATACACTATACGGGATAGTTGGGAGATGGCTATGAGCCACCCGTAGTGCCAGGAACCGTAAGAGCATCTCTCATTTCAATTCACGTTTCAATTTACCAAGCAACTACCAAGTGGCCTCAGCAACTGGCCGCTCCAAGTTTCACCTCGGTTCCTCGCTCCTCCGTCCAAGTCCGGCTTCGCTTCCTCACTGCAGCGCTTACTTTGTGTTACATAGTAGCGCTTGTCGTGTCCAAGCGTCGCTCCATCGTCAAGTCGGGTGTCTCGTGGGCGGCAGAGTCAGAAACGAATACATCCTTGGCTATTAGCACCAGCCAATTGCTGACGAAGTGCTAGGCCGAAAGGGGTCGCTTTGGTTGTCTTTAGAGAGTTCGTGTCCTACACAGGAGTGAGAATCGACTTGGAAAGGTTGGTATATCTCCACCTAGCACACGTAACTCATTGGTAGCTATTAGTAGTTGGTTTTGTGAACTAAAGGACACTCTTAAGTGCAGCTTTTATCCCCAACGCTACCAGATATTTTCCAATTTACCCTTTCTTTTGGTGTATGGGTCTGTAACGAGTTGGGGCGGTTTTCACTGCTCGCCAGTGGATCGCACACAAGTACTGTGCCGGGTGGTCTCCCAGGGATCGGATGCCAAAGGGCACACTGAAGTCTCACTCGTTGGCTCGGTTCACAGCGCCGGCTTATCCGTCTTCTCGTCTATTTGTATTGACGTGTAATATATACACTGACTACTTCTCGTTTCTCGTTCTCGTTCTCGTTTCTCGTGGTGCAACTCACCTTCCTCACGTTCAAACAGCACCGTCAGCCGTCCCCCAGATCCCGCTTCTGAGCCAAATCCATTGAGCCAAATGCCCACTATCGGCTGTTCACGATCACTGCTGCCTACGGACCCAACTGTCCTCGTTCTTCGTCTGCTCGGTCGTCTGTTACCGACTCGTTCTCGTTCTCGTCTTCCGGAGTGGTGTCTTCCACTCGTCGACTTCCGAAGTGGAGACCCCAGTACTGGCATCTACGGAGACTTCCTGCACCCGCCTAATACCGTCCATCCCACTGACTTCTTGGGTGGCCTGCTCGCTGGCACCTTCTCATTGGCGCGCTCGGGCTGCTACCGTTCCCATTGGCGTTCTTAAAGGTCACCAGGAGGTCCAAGCCGTGGACCTTGCCGCACTTCAACTTGAAGTCGTGCAGCAGATCCGCCGTTCACGTCTTCTGGCAGCGCCAACCTGTTACACGCCTCCATCCACTCTAAGAGCTTCCACGACCTTTCCGTGACTGAAGAGTGCGTCGTACTCGGCAATGGAGAGCCACCGTCTCTCATAGTTGTCTGTGTAGTCAGAGGGCACCGATCCACCGCTGGTGCGCATCTGTCGTAGCTGATACTCCAGTACGTATTGCACTGCGCTGTTTCGTCTGCGTCGTCGTCGAAATTCCACCATGAGTTCACCTTCGACGAGGATTGCGCCTTCACCTGCCACTGCCGTTGCGTTTCTCTTCGTGCCGCGTATCGGAACGACTGCGTTGACAGGAGCCGCCGTTGTTCATACAACCGGGCTTGTCGTCTCGTCATCTTCGTCTGTTCTCCCCGGTGCGTCTTCTTGCTCCAGTTGCTCTTCCAAGTCTTTCGCCTCTGCTTACAAGAGTATCGTCCGCTGTCGGTACGTTGCTAAGAATGACACGTGAGCTATAAATTGCTCGTGATTCTCGCCGTCGTCTTCGCGTTCTACCAGGAAGTTCTCGTGTCCAGCTGCTTCGATCACTCGCAAAGGTCCCAGCCATTGATGAACAAACTTGGACGCTTTAGGTCTCGTGGTGGCCGAAACATCCACACCCGGTGTCTGGGGCTCAAAGTCTCTCCCCCTTCGCACCTTCTGGTTGTAGTACCGAACTTGACGTCGCTGCTCACGTACTCTGGCTTGTTCGGGGCATTCCTGAGCCCCCTTCAACGTCGTCAGCAGCTTCTGATGGTACTGAACCAGGCCGCCCGCTTCCGTGACACTTGTAGCTCGTAGAACTTCGTTTGGCGCTCGTAGACGGCGTCCCATCATCAACTCGTTCGGTGACAGCAATGCCGTCGAGTGTCGTCCCGAGGTATATGAGTAGACAGCGTAATCCACCCATGTATACCAATCTCTCTGCTTCTCATCGCTCATGTACGTCGCGACACAATCCTTCCAGGTCCGACGAAATCTTTCTACCAGCCCGATCAGCTGTGGTCAATAAGAAACGGGGTTGATCTGCTGCGCCCGCAAGAGTACTACCAGTTCTTCAATCACTTTGCCCACTGATTCTGGCGCGCCGTCTGTAATGGCCCCTCCAATTACATATGTAGGTAGCTTTACTTTGAGATTATTACATAAGTAGGTAGTCCAGCACACGGCTAGCGTGTGCTAACATGGCGTGTTCTGATTGGATGAAAAGTGGGGAGCCAGACCCGTTTATAGCCAATAAGGATCTAGCCTGATTTGAGTGGTTTACGTTAGGCCGCGGGCAGCCGCCCGGGCGCTAATACTAAAACAGAGTTAAATTTTCCCCAGAATAAAGACTTGAACTCAATTTGTCTGAGTCCCTTTCGCAGCTTCCTCACCGCTACGTGTAAGTTAGTGACGGTATCACCTAGCCCGTTACACCGTCCGTCAAGATTTAACGAAAAGATCCAAAGCGAAGCACCACTTGCTTCATCAGGAACCTCGCACTGTCCTCAGCCGTATGATCCTTCACCGCGATGGCCACTGCATAGCGTGTGACGCATTCCACAGCAGCGATCACGTATCGTTCGCCTCCGTCAGTGGCAGGTAGAGGGCTAGCAACATCTTGGCCCCACCTATCGCCTACATCTCCACCTCGCAGACTTCGTAGTGGCGGTACAACTTCGCGCGGTCGAGCCTTGCGACTGCCACACTCCTGGCAACCAAGTACCCATCGCCGTACCTCCTTCTGCAACCCGGGCCACCAGTATAGCTTTGCGATCCTCGCGTGCGTGTGAGGCGCTCGTAAGTGTCCCGGCCAAACGCTGTCATGGCATTCCTTGAACACTGTGGCCCACAATGCCGGTGGTGACACGATTCGTCATTGATTGTGCGTTTCCACCACCACCAAGCCATACACCTTGCTGACCGCTTTACCTTGGTGTATTCCAGCATCCAGCATCCGCTGCACCATTCCGCTCTTCCTCTGTTCTTCAATGATTTCACTGTCCGTCAACTGCAGAGTCGGCTCGCGTTCCCGTCGTTGTCTTGCAGCTGCTGCTTGTTCTGCTCGTCGTTGACCTCCACCGGTGGTAGCCGTTAGAGACTGCGAGGTGTCCACCCGACTGCCACCCGTAGCTATCCGTCGTGTTGCAGGTTGACCAGTCTCCGTAGCATCTCCACTGGTCGTCGTTGGTGCAGTGTCGCAGTCACTTCGGCCAGCTACCGATATCCCCATCTTGGTCGTTGGTCGCGGCGTCAGACCCGTGCCGGCCGTTAGTCGCTCGTGCTGCTCAGTATTGGCCACCGCATTGTTGGTCACCTCAGCTCCCGTCTTGCCATCTGCCCAAGTGACCGTCTTCCTTGGCTTCGCTCTCGTTGTGGACGCCACACCCGTCGCTGCGATCGTCGACTCTGGTATCGGGCTTACTGCATTGCCGTCACCGCCCTGGTCTCGGGTCGCGTTCCCACGGGAACCGCCGTCGTTGCGAGTGAGTTCAATAATGCAGCGTTCAGTTGAAGATTCGCCGTTCACAGCCGCCTCTACGTCGTCGTGCACTGCTTCTATACTAGCCTGGCTCGGTATCTCCATTCGACATTTTACCGCTCTCGCCAACGGGCGCGTCGTATTCGTCTGCTCACTCGTCCGCCTTCCCCGGTTTCTTCATTTTATGGTGTTGACCGTCGCTGGCTGAGGTGGTCCAGCTTCCATCGATCGACTCGCCACTGTGTTAGTCATTGTTTCCAGGATTGCTCGCACGTCCTCCTCAACTGCCGTAGCGGCTCCTCCCGCAGAACCAGTCTCCATATGGGGAACTCGTGCAGCGTCCTCATTGTCGAATACCCCAGTGGTTGTTCGTGCATCTGCCGTCTCGTCCTGCCTAGCCCCGTGTTCCGCCTTCTTGCGTCGTCCTCGCCTGCGTCGTCTCGCAGCTGCTCGTACAGTTGCTGCTACAGGTGCTCTCGAAATTGCGTCTGCCACGACGTTCGTACTTCCTGGCCTGTAGTGTACTTCGGAATCAAATTCTTGAAGGGTAAGTGCCCATCGATGTAACTTCCCCGTGAAATTTGCACTTGCCATTAGCCATTTCAACGCGGCATGACCTATGATGATCTCAAACCGCCGTCCATACAGATAAGGGCGAAAGGGCTTGATAGCCCAGACCACAGCGAAGAACTCCAGCTCCGTTATTCCGTACTTGCTCTCCGTTTCGCTATTCACCTTGCTCTCGAAGGCAATTGGCTGGCCCTTGTCCTGCATTAGGCACGCGCCAAGACCGACCTTACTTGCATCTGTCACCACACGAAAAGGCAGTCTAAAGTCTGGGTAGATCAGTAGCGGTTTCGCCGTCAGGACTGCCTTTACTTCTACAAAAGCTGCGCGCTGTGGATCTCCCCACTCCCAGGCGACGCTCGTCCTCAACTACTTGGTAATGGGCGCCAAGAGCGCACCAAAACCACTCACAAATCACAGGTAATATCCTGCCAGATGCGCGAACCTCTTCACTTCCACCGCATTAGTCGGCGTCGGGAAATCGCGCACTGCCGCAACTAACCTATCCAGGGGCCTCACTCCGTCACTGCTGAGCTCGTGACCCAAGCACTTCATGGTCTGAGTCGCGAATTTGCACTTCTTCAGTTTGAGGGTGAGCCCTGCACGTTGCAATCCTTCCAGTACGGCTGCTAACTCGGCAATGTGCTGCTCAATCCCTCCTCATGTAAACACCACTATGCCGTCTAGATACACTAAGCAGGTAGACCATGTTAAGCCTCTCAACACTCCATTCATGAGTCTCTGAAATGTCGAAGGGGCATTCATTAACCCGAACGGCATTCCCACAAATCCGTAGAGTCCCTTCTTGGTCGTGAACGCCGTCTTATCGCGACCTTCAGGGGTCACAAGGATCTGCCAGTACACTGCGCGTAAACCTAGCGTCGTAAACAACAAAGCGCCTCCAAGGGCCTCCAACGTCTCATCAATGCGCGGAAGTGGATAAATATCTTTCTTCATAATCTTGTTGAGCGCCCTATAGTCGACACAAAAGCGAACCTCGCCGTCCTTCTTGCGCACCAGTCCGACTGGAAATCCCCAGCCGCCGTTTCCTTCTCCAATTACCCCAGCTTTCAACATCGTCTCGACATTGCTGTCGATAATACCATCGTCCGTCTGCGCTGGTCGTCGTCGTATCAATGTGATGGACGAGTCATCACCGGTGTCAGTGTGATGATGCACGTCCAGCGAAGTCGCAGGTCGACATGCACTGGTATCCTTCGACAGCGAACCGTACGCTCGTAAACGTTGGATCACCAGCTCCCGTGCTTTTGAGTCATCGCTCCCAGTATCCACCTCAGATTCATTTGGTAGCGGTGCATCGCTGTCTCCAAGATCGTCTAGCCAATTGCCCGTTCATAGCGAAAATCTCCATGTCACTATCCACAGGTATCCATGTCCCTAGTTCCTTCTTGTTCGGTATCTTGGCTGACTTGGTGTTGGTATTGATTGCAAGAACCCAAACGCGTCCATTGCTAGCCGTCGTCACTGTCCCTGCGAGCAACACCGATCCCGTGTGTCTCGTAGGTAGAAAGAGCCCCCGTTCTCCGTCTTCCGCCGTCACAGATACTTCCACTAGCGTAACTGCGTTTCTAATCAATCCCGTTCGCTGTATCATGCGCACTGCAGCAAACTTGGCTCCTCCGTCGTCGTCATAAGTCCAAAACGGTATCACTACAACTCGTTCCACATCCCTGTACCACACTTCCTGCTTCTTGAAATCCATGGTGGCACCTCGGCTCAGCATAAAGCCCACGCCAAGCAGGAACTCATCTTCTCAGCCAACGATCACACACGCGTCGATTGTCAGAAGTTCGCCGAGCACCGTCTTAAACGAGAATCTCCACATGTCAACAACATCTACTAAAAAGCCTCCTATTCTTTCGACGTAATCAACAAGAGCTTCGTTAGAAATCTTGTCCCCATGGGTCATCCAGTCGGTACCCGCTACTGTGTAACGCACCCCACTATCCAGCGTCACTTGCTTCATCTCGCCGTTCACGCTCGTCATGGCAGTAGGTAGGCCATCGTCGGCACCCACACACTCTACGGTCTCTCTCTGAATTTCCTCCGGTGCCCTTCGCGTGGTCCGCTGACGTTTCACCAGTCGCACACTGGCAGTCTCGAGGTCTCGTGGGTCTCCGCCATCCAATTGCCGGCGCTGTCGGCGCGTTGTAAGTGCCTCGTACGCTTCATCTGCTTCACCGGATCTTCGACTCAGTATTGCAGTAGCAGCAGCTTCTTGTTAGGCTTCGTTCTCGCGTACATCGAGTCGCTGCCGGGCCATGCGAGCTTTGACCTTCAGTCTCTTCGCTGCCTTCCGTGCTCTTCGATGCTCCTGTCGTAAGTCCGTGATGCCTGTGTCTGTTACACCGCTGCCACACGTACACGTGACCGTCACACACTCGTCCGTCGTCTCCTGGTGGTCGGGCGTCTCCGGGTCTTCCATCGCCGTCGACTCCACTAACACCGATCCGTCTCCAGTGGCAGGCTGGGGGAAATCCCGCTTGATTTCCTTCGTATCCAGTGCCTGGGCATCTTCTTTCGCGGTCACCGGGTGAGCTAGTCGTTGGTTTGCCTCATCGTCATTCGCCACGGTCGTAGTAGGAACACCGGCCGTCTCGCCCCCTCCAGCTTCGTCACTGCATGCACCCCTTCCAGCCAAATGTACCCATTCACCATCACTGAGCCGAACAACGCGTCATTCACGTTCCTCTTCTTCTCATCGTCTACGCACAAAGCGAACAGCAACCATCGTTGGTCGTGCAGTAGCTACGTAACGGTCTGCATGCTTGGCGTCTTCTTCGGCCGCGTCGTTCAGCAACGCGTCACGCGACAGAATCAACACGTCCTTGACCAGATCGCTAGTGTCCATCGGCTCCTCACGCACTCCAACACCATCGTTGTTCTCGTTAATCCCATCGTCCTCGCTCCCACCGTACTCGTTGTTCTCATCGTACTCGTTCTCCTTCACACACTCGTTCTCGTTTACTTCGTTCGTGGAGTCCCCGGGCGCCTTCACGTCAGCTCCCACGCCCGTTTCAGCCACTCACCGGGGATTCTGGACACTTCTGGGACGCTGTACTCTCCCTAAGGCGTCCGACACTCGTTTCCCGCGCCCTTCATTTCCTTGCGTTGTGCCAGATACTCGTCATTCTTTGCTTTGGCACCAGCATCAGTGCAGTCCTTCGCCAAGTGACCATGTTTGTTGCAGGCGTAACACTTCGGACCCACAGTGCAGTGCGTCGCCCAATGGCCATCTTACCCACACCGATAGCACCGTGTTCCACTCGTAGTAGGTTTCGTCAGCTCCCGTCGTTTACTTGCTTCTTGGGCCTGCACCTTACGCACAGCCGCCTTCAACTTCTTTGCGTTTAGCATCTTGTTTGCCTTCGCTCGATGCGACCGTTCGCATAGCCTTAATGGCAGCCACGTTTAAGTGTCCCAAGCGCTCGTGGCACCTCATTAACGGGCTGGCATCGGCGTTCAGCGTGGACATCACCATGTCCTCCGGCAATGCAGTTTCTAACTAGTAGTGCGAGCCACTTTTCACAAACTCCAACCGTCCGACAGGAGAGTCAAACCAGCACTTGCGAGGAGTTACTTCAGCCGAGCTGAATGAGGGAATGCAACCCTCACTTCCCAGCCCCCCCCCCCCCCCCCCCCCCCCCCCCCCAAGCTGAACGGGTTCGACGTCCCCGCAGGCGGAAACTCGACATATTTCAGTTCCATCTCAATCATCTTTCCATTCAAATCCGTCACCTTCACTCTCAGGGTTACACACACCCTTTCCTTCGTAATATCTCCAGTCCAGACCTTAAATGTAGCCTTTGACTTCTTCACGCTCGAGTACATAATCTTGTCGACACACACAAGCGTCGAACTTCCGCAATCCAGCATCCACGAACTCCGACTGCTCGCGTTGTTGAGCTTCACGACCATTCCAACCATGGGGAAGTCTCCGTCGTTCTCGTCATCACTACTGCTGCTGCTCGCGTATCGTCGTACAATCTCGAGCGCATTCTCGTTAAGGATCAGCATGTTGCTCTTTATGCCAGGCTTGTCTTACTCTTCGACTTCTTTTCTTGCCCGGCTTGCCGTCTTCTCCTTATCATCTCCTTCCACATTATTGGACTTGTTCAAGTACTGCCAGTCTTGCTTTTCGATGTGTCCAGGTTTTCTGCAGTGAAAACACTTGCGTTTCTTCCACGCTCCCCCGTTTCCCTTGTTCCCCTACAGTGGTACGTGTGCGGTCGGGGTCGTGGTCATCACTAATTACGGCGTGCCAGCACCACCATCCATTGCATTAGCCATCCGAAGTCGCTCGTCCTTGGACCTCAGGGCATTCGTGAACAGTTGCAATGTTGGGGGCGTTCTTGCCGTGTGGACAAATCAAACTGTTCCACCAGCTCTGGGTGCGTCAGTGATACACCCATCGTCAACGCTCGCAGCATATTCCGATCGTCCGCCGCGTACGCAGCTCCCACGTTGCGCAGCTGGACTCTCATCCGGTTCATCGTTGCCAGGTACCCGGCCATCGGGTGTCCTTGACATGTCTTGTACTGTAGAAGTGCTACCTCAGCAGTGCCACAAAGGAGTAGTCCCTCTGCGTTTGGCTGCGACGAGAGTATCCCACATCTCCTTGGAAGCCGCCATGTTGCAGATCTTGTCCGCTTCATCCTCGTGGTTTCCCTTCAATCCTCGTAGAATCATCAGTTTTGCCAGTCGGTCACACTGGTCGAACAACGCCTGTTCAGGAGCGTCGTTCGGGTCTCTTGCTTCAGTGCCGGTCACTACACCCCAGGCCTTTCGATCCTCCAGATAGAGCTCCACTTCGATACGGTAGACCTCGAAGGAGCGTTCGAACCAAAGTGCCTTGGAGCTTCCTCGAATCACCGATACAGTAGCTGCAGCAGCTTGGTTTACAGCAGCATCACCACCGCCGCCGCCACCACCGCCCCCGCCGCGGCCGGAACTCATCTTCACTCAGTAGTCGTAGCTTGTTCACTCGTTCATAGCCTAGTAGAGCTTTGGGCTCATAACCTAGCAACTCTTTAACGCTTCTGTGCCTTATATTGTGCCCTGTGTTGTTGTGCATGTGCTCCAGTGTCTCCTTGGGAAATGTCGAGTTTGCGTAGACGTCAAAGAAAGGTAAGCAATAACTTGTTTGTCAGCGGGTAACATCCAGAGTGATATTAAGATCTTTATCTCTGCACTTGCTGCTGTAACCACAGCAAGAGGAGGAAAGCTCCGCGGCACAAAACCTCCTTTGGACCGGAGATCACACATCCATCAAGATGGTCTCCAGTCCTCTTGCCACTCTTTGGCCAGAGTGACAAGCTGCGACACAGGCGAAAGTTCTCGCCAAGTCCGCAGACTCAAACATACAACAACCGAGGATTCGCACTACGGAAGCTGTGTTGATTTAAGGAAGCAGTGGCGGATTACACGACCGCACTTGGCATCGATCCTCAAAACACGAGAACGCTCAGCAACCGATTCTACTCGCTCGCGAAGGTGCAACATTTGAAGAGGCCATCGCAGATTATTCTTAAGTGCTAGTGCTTGACCCCCAGAACTCGTATTCTCGTCACAATAGAGCCATTCTTGCAGCAAAATTGAAACGGGCATGTGGAGATGAAGAGAGATGCAAAACAACAAGTTTAAACCGATCAGAAATCGCATTTGCTTCTAGACGAATTGAAGCTGTCACGGCTAATTGTGCTGTCTACTTTAGAACTTAAATCCCGAGTGCATGGCAGTCACGCCGAGCGTGAAGTTCGCGTAGTTCGCGCGCTTGAATCCAGCGTCTTCGATCATGGCTTTGATTTTTGCCTGGGCGGGAACTGACGAATACTCTTAACCAGGTACTGATACGACGGATGGTCGTTGGCGAGCTTCTCGCTCAGCAGCGGATTCATGTCGAATGAGTATTACAAAAGACAAGGCAATATACCAAAAACAAAAAAACCTTCACCACCTTAATAATCCAAGCCATACTTAAAGCCTCGTAGAACAGACGGATCAGTGGTTTGGGCACTTGGCTGAATTGCATGCACATGAAGTGAACTCCGGGTTTGAGCACGCGGTAGGCCTCTTTGAAAGCTCAGTCAATGTGAGAGAAGTTGCGGATATCAAACAGAATCGTATAGACGTCAACTTGTTGTCCTCAAAGTCCAAATGCCCCGCATTGGCCTCTACCTAGCGGAAGAGCGACGGATCCACATGAGGCAGAACTTTGGAAGCACGTGTCTCGCTCACCTGCAGCATGGATTAGTTGATATCGCACACAGCGATCTTAGATCCTTCGGTATCTCGAGGTGATTTTGTGACCTGTTCAGCAATGCTAAAGGCGATATCACCAGTGCCTCCCGCTACGTCCAGGCGCTTCAAGTGCTCGACGGGGTGCAGCGTGTCCACGAATTGGTCTTTCCACAGGCGGTGCGTGCCATCATGCATGAAGTCGTTCATGAGTCGTATCTGCCATAAAATATAAAATATGATGCAGCGTCCAGAGCATCGTCGCCGATCTCTGCCCCTGGTCTCCGCACAAGCGTTGAAGTTGAACACATTCGTGTCGCACGAATGTACAACTGGAGCAACATTCANGGGGGGGTTGAATCCGCTCATGTAATCCCTCATTGGCTAAAACCCTACAACGGCATGGAGGCAGCGGCAACGAAGCAACATGCCCACCCGAACACTGTCTTTCACTGCCTGTACGGCTACTACAACCTCGGCTACTCTCACAAGGAACTTGCTCGCGTCTATAACTACGTGAATGTTATGCGGTCAAAGGTGCCCTCGGTATCGTAGTAGTCAAGCACGCCATTTACTCCGATGAACGCCAAAATTAAAATTCTTGGCTTACGTGAGAAATCGCCTCTGATTGCTACCTTCTTTCCCCTCATCGCGTAGCCCCTCCTGCGAACCATTGCGCGGTTGTCGAAAGATACCGCGTCGATGAAGACGAGGTTTTGATGGCACCAGTTAACCTTACGCAGCTCCTCCACAAACCGGGAAATGTCGCTGGCTTTCACGTGCATTGCACGGCGTTCAAGGACCTTCCAGATGATGCCGAAGTCGTGCATAATGCGCCATACCGACGTTTTTGAGATGCCAACCCGGTGCGCTTGAGTAAAGGCGGCTTGAGCTTCATCCAGATAAGGCAGCGGCTCCTGCTGATAGTACTGGTACAGCCATTGTCTTTGACTGGCAGTAAACGTTTTGTCGGAGGTTGTTTTGGATCGCTGGAAGGTCCCAGTTTCTTCGTACACCCTGACCCAGTTCGAGATGGCCCTCTCTGTCCTGCCAAGAGTTCGTGTACTTCGAACGCGGGTACGTCCAGCAGTATCTGGGATCAAACTCCGTGTGGATCCTCGACGGAGCTACAATTCATCGTCACCCCGAGATCATCCACGTCCTGCGCAGTGTTGGTATAGTGCCTATTTTCCTGCCCGCGTATTGTCCTTTCTTCAACCCGATTGAATTCATGTTCGGATACATGAAAAAACATTCCAGAGGCACTACAATGAGGCTAGCTCGCGGGATCTCAAACCGTTTGTCGCGGAAACCTTCAAGCGCTTTGAGGCATTTAGCATGAGACGGGTCTTCAACATTGCGGTTGGAAGGTGGATGGCCATTTCAATCCAGTTGGTCCACTGCTAAAGGAGAAACGAATTGTACCAGACCTTTCTGACGATAAAGAAGTTATTAGCGTAGATGATGAAGTGCTAGGATTCTCAATGCAGCGTTAACTAACCTCATAGCTACCAGTAGTGGCTAGCTCCATATACTGGTTACTCTTCGTGTTCCGTGTTGGCAATGTTGGTAATCGCAGGAAGAGGGTCGACAACGTCTTCCCGCGCTGGTGGTGGCAGCTCGCGGATGGAAGCTTGGATGATCTCTTTCCGAGATATAGGACCATTTTACTGAGCCTTGAGACGCTGGCCAAAAGCGCCGTGGTCTCGTTGCATTTGAGCATTCTTAGTAAAGAAAGCCTCGAAAACGTCGTGCGCCATACTGGCGGACCGATTCAGATTTGACAGGTGCTGCTCTAGGCGTGTTTTCGCTGCGTTCAGCATCGGCAAAACATAGTCCAGTGGTGATTGCGAGACAGCGGCTTCCCATGTGGAGCGATTTAAGCTGCGCGTGATGTGGTTGGCCCATATGCGCCACACCACAGCCGGCGCTTGATTCGTCTCCGCCCAATGCTGCTGTAGCTGCGTCGCCATATCTTGCAGTGTGACTTGTGCTGCTGCGCCCGATCGGTCCGTTACGGATGGAGTAGCACAGGTCTCTTTAAACTCCTGAAGGTCTTAGGCTTTTGTAATGGCGATGCCGTACTCGTACACCAACAGGTGGACGGTTTGGCGTCGCGTACTCTTCACCCACAGGTCCCAAACCTCCTCAGACTTTGTGATCTCAATGACATGGCGCTTGAAGCGAAACATCAACCGTGACCATTCTTCCAGAACAGCAGACTGCTGCGTCCAAGTCTCATCCGTCTTCACCGCTCGGCCCTTTATTCGAGGAAGAAGCTGAGTAAAGAGCGATGATATTATCTCTGCAAATGACACATCGCTCACAGCAATTACATCGAGAGTTGCTCCAGACGAATCACACGGCCCGATGGTCGACTTTACAATCAGCTGAACCGCTAGAGTAAGCTGCAGGGGGTCATATGGCTGGTTCTCTGTGCGAGAAGCTGGAGTTCTAACGCGATGTTGTTGTGAAGCAGCACTTGGAGAGCGTTGACCTGGAGTTCGAATGCGCTGCGGGTATGGCGATACTCGTGTGCGTCGCGGTTCAGCTGGTGACCTGTTAGGTGTCCGTGCGGGAGTTCTTGCTGTCAGCTGGCGACTTGTAGCCAGGACGGCCGCCCCCACGATTCAATCCTGTGCGAAGTGCTATGCTTTGTGCTTCTGCGATGGAGTGAAAAGGAAAGACTCTCAGATAGTATATGTTATTAGCCAAGGGGGGGGGGGGGGCGAACATAGCAAAATTACTACATCTTTTCGACCGATTTCTACTCTTAATTTCGACCATTTTCTGCTTGTTTGATAGATATCCAAGTTCAACTTGCTTATTGTCTCGCTCATTCCCTCTACGAGGTGAAAGCGTTCTACGTGAAAGCGGCTGCACTAGTAGCAGGAGATCTAACGCTTCATTTGTAACCGAAAATAGGAGTTCTTTCTCTTCCTGTTCACTGTTCGCCTCACCCAGCATGTCATCACCCTTCTCCTCCAAAGCGGAGATCTCCTGTAGAATGCGCTGCCGAGTAGAATCTACTGTAGATAGCTTCAGCATGGTTGAGAGAGTGAACCCATGAAGCTCAGCTTCGAACAGTGTTTCGTCAACAGGGTTTCACTCCACTAAATACCATTAATGTAATTTCGTTTTATGCTTATATTTTCGACACTTTTCTGCTTATAAGTGGCCCTTTCTTGCTCATATTTTTCATCCTCATTTCGAATGTTCGACCCCCCCCCTAATATATATGAGGCTGCGTCAAACGAAATGATCATTTCGGAATTTTTTTCAGTTTCGAGCTAAACGGATTTAAAAATTGTCCAATTGAAACCACACTTATTGCCCTCTTCCCACAAACGTCACTTTTCTCTCCACTCAAAATTTGGGTAAGTGTATCAGCCGAGCTCACTCAGAAAGGTCCCACCGAGCCAACAATGAACAGCAGCAGCACCGCCACCAGCGCGGTGCGTGTCACGAGTGACGCCGACCCGACACGAATGCTACCAACTACGTCATCTGTCTCGCCGGCTACGGCGACCAACTTGACGCCTACTACCTCCGCACTGACAGCTCCGGGCACAACGCAAAGCAATTCCGCGGCTGCGCCAATGGCTCCTACTGTTCCGGCCAGTACTTTTGCGATTACCAAGCCCCCGCCTACCAAGCCTGCGCCGCCCCCTGTGAGGAGACTACTGGGATCTTTGCGCGACGAAAACGACTACGGAGAGAGTGAAGCGTCTGGTGATTCCCCCTGGCAATCTTCCGACACCAGTAGCTGTGTGTCATCAGCCCAAGAAGTCCCAAGAGCGATCCGTCGGAGGACGATGAAAGCGACGAGGACGTAAGCCTCGTTTCGTTTGACGAGGAACTCCGGGTCAAAGTTACAAGTCTGATTAACAACGACAAGTGCGAGGAGAAGTTCTTACAGGGGAAAGCTGACGCACTGGAGACGTTCCTGAACTCCATATCCTCAATGACTGCAAATGAAAAAAAAGCAGGTCGTGCTGGTCGCTCTGGCGGCGCTAATGAAGACCGCCACTACTGACGCTCACCTCGAGCCTCTAGAGCCTCCTCTGCCTAACTTCGAGAAAAAACAGCAAATGTACATCAAAGTGAGACTGTACGTTCCAGCAGAGTTTGTATCGGGCCCGATCTACGCTGCCCCCACCGACCAAGAAGAGAGTCAGGCAAACGAAACGAAGCGAGCCCGCCAAACTTAGCACAAGGAAGCAATCAAAGCAAAAAAAAAACGAAAAAGCAGCCGAGTGTGCCATGTGGTACTGTGGACGGCAGTACTGATTGTGAGGACAATGTCACTGTGGACGCTGGTACACAGGCCAAGCCTGTTGCACCAAAGAAAAAACGGGCGAAAAAGGATTGTTAAAGGTCCATCTTCTCGGCAGCTAATCGAAATGATCCTTCCGTGATAGTGCCCCAAACCCATATTATGGGCTCAAAATAACAAGATATACCCCATGATTTAAAACACTGTTCCTTTAATTCAAACGTTGACAGCAAAGAAGGTCGATTTAGATACTGCGAATATTCTTAATCGATAGCTCTACCAAAATAGAATCTAAATCACCAAAAAACGTTTTTCAGAATTCCATTTTTCGAGGAGCAAACGTTTTCCGTCGGTGTAGATAAGAGGTCTGTGGGTGCTGAAGACACCAGATGAAAGAGGAAGTACCAAAGTTGATCGTGGTGTGCTCAGCTTAGAAAACGCACTTAGGTTTAGTAGCATATTTTTGTTTGACGCAGTCTATATATATATGTAAATTACGATTTGTAAAATGAGCAAGGAATGTAATAACCTTTTAGTGGTCACAAGGGGCATTTCGCCCCCCTTGACGCCTGTTGAAGAAGCACCCACCAAAACGGTCATCAAGTGGGGCATTGTGCCCCCGTTGACGTAGGTTCAACTGCACAACACCTTCTCAAATTACAACCAATCCGATGTAGTTTCGCTGCTCACGTGCAGGCCTCTACAAATATGGGAATTTCCAAGAAAATACCATATTTCCCATAATAGCTTTTCAAATATACCCGTGTAGAAATAGTGATCCTGTGAGACGGTTGGTGCCCAAAAAACCAACGAAGTCACTTTTAAAGAGCTCAACGTACGGCTCGTCCATCTACGCGTTCAAGCTTGCAGTAATGCCTCCAAAACCGATAGCACTGGTGTGTCCAATAGGCAAGTGAAAGAAAAATAAGATGAAGTTTCAACCAAAACATGCAGCCACTTACGGCCTTGTCCTTACCGCTGGTGGTGATGGGGATATGGCATGTCGATTCTGTATGGCGTTCAGAAGAGAAGCAAAAGTCATCACGGAGCCATCGAAAAAACAAAAGGCGCAGACATCTAGAGTTAAAATGTTCAAAACGTTTCGCACGGATCTGTATACACAACATCATCAAGGCGAACACTTCAGGTTCAGAACACATTACTTTCAGAACAGCAGTCAGCGCTAAAGAAACTAATTGACACTTACAGGCAAATGACAAACATGAAAGGGCCGTTATCAGATGCAGCAGTCAGTGATTTGAATCGCG
>LGSM01000795.1:0-11131 GCA_001314345.1 Phytophthora multivora | reverse complement strand
CAGTCACAGCGACAGGGATCCCCAAACTGCAACCGTGAGACACGTTGCCTCAGATCGGATTCCATCGTAGTCAATCACGGGTTTCCTGGAAATCACTTCACCACACATGTAAAGCAACAGTAGGAGCATCTCGTTGTGGGTCATACCTTTGCGAAGCTTTGCGTATTCAAATCAAGTTCGTACATGTGCACGCATTTTGCAAAACGTTACATGTAGTACGCACACGTTGAAGTTGCCAACAACGTACTTGCGTGCATGCACCACGCTACCAGGAACCTCGACATTCTAGTCAGAGTTGAAAAAGTAATTGTTTGAACGCATGCAAGTCAGCGCATCGACAGGTAAATTTAAAAAAAGGGTCACCGGCAGGTCTGGTCTCACATTGGGTATCCGCCTATATTTTCTCAACTACTGGTCTGGTCACGGGTTCGGGTCTCTATTAATCCAGCTATAATACATGTGCTTGCGGTAGCCTCTCGGCAGTCTTATCGCCGCCATTCGCGTTTGGCCTCCCTTGTGCGTTAAAGGATGCATGCGGTAAAACTGCAGTGCCCAACAGTCGCAAGCCATTCTGAAATTCACAGCACAAACACACAATGACAACAAGTACCCAGTACGGTGGCAGCAACTCGTCCGACGCAGTTGTAGCAACGCCGTCTGAGTCCCTGCACAGCGACAGCGACGTTTCCGAGGCAGAAACAGTAATCTTGTACGAGTCCGCCCAGCGCAGCACGGTGTTTGACACTGTCATTTTTCTCGATGGGTACCAACTCACTCATTCGAGGCGGTCTTCAGTGAAGGCGTCGTACCGTTGCAGCTTCTACAGGCACAATGGTTGCAGTGCCCGCGTAGAATTTTTTGCGGCTAGGGGTGGCTACAGACGGGTGAGGCCGCATACGTGCAGCATTGTTGAGCCCGTCGAGGAGGTGGGGATAATCAACGTCGAAGAGCCGACGAAGCGCGAGATCGACAGGATCGCGGTTGCGCAGCCGGCACAGCCAGCCTTGAGTGTGTGGGACACAGTCAACAGTACGTTTTACCTGCGCGAGGATGGGAGGGCAGTCGTTGGGCTTACGCGAGACCAAGTTGTCAGACGGGTGTACGGAACGCGGCGTGCCCATTTCGGCGGTGACATGCACGGACTCATCGAAGTACCCCCATTGTCTATGGTGGTCGGAACTGCCCTACGGTTCTTTCAATTCCACCACATTTATTATGAGCCCCACCAGAAAAACCCGAACGAGCCGCAGCGGATCATCGGTTGGGCACATCCAGAATTGATCAAGCTACTCATGTACAAGTCAATAACGTTGTTCGTTGACGGAACTTTCCGGTGTGTACCGGCTAAATTTCATCAATGCCTGATCGTCATGGTGATGGATAGCGCCACCGACCTCTTCGTACCGGTATTCTATGTGCTGTGTACCGGGAAAACGCAAGACACTTACTGGAACGTGATCAACAGCAGCGTCCAGTGCACGAACGAGAAGCTTGACCCTGGTACCGTGGTGTGTGACTTCGAGGCAGCTCTAATTAATGCAGTCGGCGTGCAGTTCCCTGACGCAACCTTGGTGGGTTGTCATTTTCACTTCAAGCAGGCGTTGAGGCGCAAAATGAAGCAAATAGCGCTCCCTGCAGCTGAGATTACCATCGCTATGCCGCGTGGTGTACTAGACACCCTTACAGTCATCAAGCGGAAGCATACTGCTAAAAAGGGGATTGCACACGTCAAGTCAACAATGATGGAGAAGTGCGCGGCTACTGATATCCCCTACTCCAGCGACAAGTGGCGTTCCTTTTGGGCGCACTTTGTCAAAACCTGGATCATGAAGTACAAGCCCACATCGTGGAATGTGCACGGCATCGACCACACCATGGTGAGCCGGACTAATAACCGCCGTGAGAGATTTAACCGCGAGTTGAACGAGACGTTCTCATCTCCGCATCCGACGCTACCTACCTTCGTAAGCAAAATTGAGTCGCTCGCCCGGAAACATGTGCAGCTGAGGCAAGACACACCACTACGTTTTCGGCGGCGCAAGCGCCAACCGGTCGTTCTTCCACCTGCGATTGACTTTGAGACGTCCGACGAGGAATCGGAAGACGGGAGCATAGCAGACGGCCACCAGTACTCCAGTGACAGCTCCAACGACGATGAAATGGAAGAAGAAGAAACTCAAGACGATATGCAGGTTGAGGCGCTCGTTTAGTTGGTGAATGATGGCCGCCGAACAACCAGATCGGATATGTACGGAGAGGCGAGACTCTCGGAGAGATTCAATGATGTACGGTCTGCCTGTAGATGGGTTTTATCTCGGTTTCCTTTGTTATAGGCAAGAATAAATGAATTCTTGTTGCGTATCAGTTGAGCTTTAGGTCTGGTCACACGTTTGGGTCTCATAGTGATGCGAGACCTCATGAGAGACCAGACCTGCCGGTGACCCTTGTTTAAGCTAACCCATCGACAAGGAGTTTCTGTTTTGCAGCCAAGATAATTTGTTTTCCATGCCGTGAAACACATTTTATCACAGCCTTGCACGGACATACCACCCGATCTGTGTTGCTTTTGCTTTAGCACAGACTACACTTAAATTTTTTCGTACCATATCCACGATACTTTTCCAGTGGCGCCGGTAAAATAGCCGCTCGTTCTAAAATAATGAGCTCCTTTTAAATTTATTTTGTCCTCCTGTGATTGGCCTATTTTTTCTCTCTTCCCCTTTCCCTATTTTAGAAACCGACTCGTGCGCTCATCCACCAGCTCTCTTCAGCCCCACCATTCATATCGAGCTCACTTCCTGTCGTTCGCAATGTTGGCCATGGCTCCACGCGCCGCAGAGCTTGCGGCTGCGCCTTCCAGGGCCCCACCACCAGCGCCTGCGGCCTTCAACTCCGCGAAAATGGCGCAAATCCCCGTTAAACACAACCAGAACGAAACCGCCACTTCTAGCGGAAACAGCGCGCTTCCGTTCAAGGCGCAATGCAAATCGGCTGTTGCCTTGGTGAACGAGCGTCGTATTGACTTCGTGCGGGCTAAGAACGTGCGTGTGATTGGCCGGTTAGACGACAACTCGAATGAACCCAAGTCCAAGAAGAAAGAGGCCAAGGAAATCACCAGTGCGGAATGCGTCGAGCGAGTGCTCCTGTGGCAATATTCGAAAAAGATCGGCCCTGGTTTTGCCAATTTAGGCAACACGTGCTACCTCAACTCAGTGTTGCAGTGTCTGACCTACACTCCTTGTTTCGCGCAGTTCCTATTAGACAAAGGGGTGTTTGCCTCCTTCAACAACGGCGCTTTGCCGGCAAGTGGCAACAAATTTGGCAAAAAGTTTGGCAAAAGCAATGGGTTCAGTGGCAACGGTGGTAATGCAGGTGGTAACGGCTTTTGCAGTGTGCGTGCCATGTCGAGGCTGTTGCAGTCGGTGCACGGCAACAACGCCGTCAAAGTGTTGCAGCCAAAGGAGCTGGTGATGAACGTGCGCCATATTTCGAAGAGTTTCCGTATCGGACGACAGGAGGATTCGCACGAGTTTTTTAGACTGTTGCTGGATTCCATGCAGCGGTCGTGTCTGCGAAAGGCGCACATCAAAAGTGAGAGCCACTCGGCGGCGTCCACGACTTTCGTGCACCGCATCTTTGGCGGCAAGTTGAAGAATTACCTCAAGTGCGCCAAGTGCGGATACGTTTCCGAACGGTTTGACGACTTTTTGGATTTGTCACTGGAAATTTCCAATGGTGTCAACAGTGTCAAAGGAGCATTGCGCCACTTCACAGCGATTGAGAAACTGGACGAGCGCAACGCCTGGAAATGCTCCAGTTGTGGCAAACCGAGTCGTGCCGAAAAGGGACTTACCATTGCCGAGTGCCCGAACGTGCTGATGATTCAGTTGAAGAGGTTCGATCTCATGTTTGGCAAAATCAAGCGGCATATTGAGTTCCCTCGCTCGCTGGATATTGCCTCGGGTATGAGCAAAAAGTGCGAGGATCGTCGTCGAGGACGTACCAAGTACGAGTTGCATGCGGTGCTGGTCCACGCTGGGTTTTCCACCGATTGCGGTCATTATTACGCTTTCGTGAAGGGCTCGTCAGGCCAATGGTATGAAATGAACGACGATACGGTGCGATGGGTGAGCCTCGACACTGTACTGCAGCAAAAGGCGTACATGTTGTTCTATTCACGGGTGTTGCCTCCGTCGGAACGTCCCAAGCCGAAAGCAAAAGAAGAGGAGGAGGTGAAAGCGAAGGCTAAAGAGGTCGTGGAGGCGGCAAAGCAGAAGGAAAAGGAGGCAGCACCGAAGACGGTACTGGCAAGAACCCAGGAGCTCGACATGAACGGGTTCCTTGCGAGCTTGAAAACGACAGTGACCTCGCAATCAGATGCCAGTGGTGACAAGGCTCTCGCTGTGATTCCTGCCAAGTCCAACAAACGGAACAAGACGGTGGTGACGTTCAAGGTCACGTCCACTTCTGAATCAAACAAAACGCCAGTCAACACCCGCAAGCGCTTGCTGACCCCTAGTTTCGGAGGTCGGGTCGGTCGGTTGCACAGGTTTGGACCGGCACACTGGAAGTCCTGTCCGCGTCTTGTGATGAACCGAACTGTGACGGAATTGCCAGTAGCGGAGGCAGCAGCTGTGACTCCTATTGCTGTCGCTGTTGCTCCAGCAAAGCCGACAGGAACCACACGAGTTCCGTTCGATCCGCGGCATCTTAAGAATGTTGGCGTGCGGAACGCGGCGCTGTTCGGTCGGGAGGTGGAGAAATGGGCCGGTGAAACGGATGTGGAGTCCTCCGAGACGACCAGCAGTGAAGCAGTGTCACATGAAGCTGTCGACAGTACATTAGCGGCCAAACACGACCGTGTACTGAACGCCTTGAAGCAGGAGGAGTGGAAACACCGCAATGCCCGCCGACAGGACTACTGGGATGAGACGCTTGACACGGGCAAGGTGAAAAAGGTGAAAAAGCGCAAGGAGTTCGTTCCGAACGAAGGCCGCAAGAATGCCTTCCAGACGGCCCTGATGCGCAAGAAAAAGGATGCCAAGCGTCAGCGTACGGCCTAGAACTGGCAGTTATAGCATCTCCTAGAGCAAAGCGATGCACATTTCAAACAAAACGTCAAAATCCGTACCAAAAAATCCCAATGGCGAAACGACTGGGCGTGTATTGAAGGGGTGCCTTCCAGAATCTAATAGCGCTTTGACTCAAGTTTCGGCCATGGACGATGACGAGCAGCAATTCGTTGCTGACGAGGAGCAGCAGGTTGATATGTCCATGGACGAACCAGTGACCTCCGATGAGGCCGAAGACCCTGCAACACACGAGGAGAATGAAAAGAATCCGGAGAACGACGTGGATGGCACAGCAGAGCCGTCGCCTGCCTCGGAATTGGCAATGGCGGCTTTTCTTCGAGCTTCATCCGAACAACTCGAGCCCCACGAGTTCTCTTTGCTCGTGGTGCTACAGCCTGACAACGTGAGGCATCGAGTTACCGTCACAGCTGATACTACCCTCGGTTTGCTCCGGAGAATGCTCTGCGCCGACTTGCAGCTCAACCCCGAGCTTGTGAGCTTCCCAGATCTTCGAAGACCGCTCGATGCAGACCAGAAGGAGGAAGACTTGACGCTTGCAGTGTACGGACTACCCGGGGGAAACGCGGAGTGTTTGCTGGAAGCGTACGTTGCCAGATTACCATCCATTAGCAACTATGTCATGCCGAACCGTATCCAAGTCCAAGTTTACAATGGTAAAGGGTCTTTTGGGTTGATTGTCCTTTACTGCAGGCTAGGCTGAACCTGTTATTCTTTTGCAGAGCAAACCGATAGCACCAGCACAATTACTGTCGAAATTGAGAAGTTTACAGGCCACAAACCGTATCTAGGAGGATTCCGACATCGGAAAACCCAGCAGCAATTCCACCATGCCTCCTCTCAGGTTTGCTTTCTACTGTACTGCGTTCATCTCTCTGAAGTAACTTCAACGGTAACTTTGTGTCCATGAAGACTATTTTATCAAGAGCACGTCGCAATATGGGTCCGGTACGATTCCATCGCGAGACTCAAACCCAAGACCTCGTGACGCGATCTCTACAGACCCACCGCGAGTCCGGGACGCAAATGTCTCGACGTGATCTGAAACTGGACGAGTCGTTCGACCGCCACGTGACGGCACGTCCGTACTTCGACTCGTACCAGCTCGACAGTCTCCGCGAAGACTCGGTGCTACTCTTGCAGCGTCTGTGGCGAGGATTCCGAGCTCGACTTTACGTGTTTAACATCCTCGAAACGCGCCGCCGAGCGATGAAACTCGCTGAGATCGAAGCACGAGAAAACGAAGCCGAAGACGTAAGTCGCCAGCGCCGTGAAGTGAACCGCCGGATGCACCCGAACACGGTGAGCGACTTTGAAGTGTTATACAATGAACTGGACAAGTGGCGACAAGTGGAATGCCGGAAGGTTCGCGAACAACTAGAAATGGATCCAGCCGAGAGACAGCGAGCGCTTGATGCCATTTTGGCCAAGGAAACTAAGCTGCTGCAGACTATCGACCGGCTGAAACTCACAGCCACAGACTCCAACCGTAAACAGCGCATCGAAGCGATGCTGCAATTCATGGCACGACCAAAGCAATGGCAGATGAGTGACGGCGGCATTAAGGAAGTCCACACGCCGTTCACAGTACGTGCCAAAGAGCTCATGGATTTGTACCATGGACTGCGTACTCCTCTCCGTTCCGTGGACGAACGGTTGGATATGTTGCTTCATGTCAAGTGGACGGTGCAAGAGTTCGACTGTGCGCTCACTCGCGAACTTGTGGAGCTTATTGACCGCGAGGCCGATATGCTGAGCCGCGGGCGGAAAGAGAAGAGTCTCGAGGGGCTACGCAAGCGTCTCACGAACCTTTTTCTGCAGTTTATCGAGACTCCCGAGTTTAACCCGGAGGCTGCTGCGCTGAAGCACGCGCGCGCTTAACCACTCAGCAATGTCGTTGTAGTGCAGTCTTTTTTAACTCTAAATGCTGCCAGCTGAAGAGACTGGAACCACTCTCGAGTTGAGCCTCAATGCGCAACGCACTTACTCATTGCTGCCCTTGCACCAGCTGCATGACGAGCGCCAAGTTTCGGTGGCCTAGTGCAACGGACCCGTACATGAACACTTAGATCTTACAGGTGCAGATACTGTACAAGATTTTTGTGCTCGTTATCCTCGTCGGTCGTCACGCCGTCGACTCGGTGTTGACGCCGCGCAAGCGGTGCTGACGCATGAGGACATCATTCCGATTCGGAGCCCAATTCCCGCGCAGACATGGCTAAGGACGCTTCACTTCCTTGAGTATACGAGTCTACGCAATACACGACTCGACGGCAAGGCAATCTATAGACCATCACCGCACGAGGCCTGTCACCTTGAGGCAAGCAGGTCTCAGCTGCTCTGAGAGTTGCTCTGCTTCGCGGTGAGACTTTGTCGTCTCTTACTATCCGATACTTGTACTTCGTAGCATGGAATTATCGTTCCAGAATGGCGTTGTGCAAAGGTGGATCAAAGAACGTTAGGTAGGAAGAACTAATGTCCACGCAACTTTCTGGACAAAACAACAAGCTGCGCGGTGTGCGAGTCGAGATCAAGATAGTCTACTGCTGAAAAACAAGATCTAAATGGATTCTTTAACCGTGAATTTCAGTCAGCCTAAAACGACGTGTCAGTCCATTTCAGCAAAAAATATCTCGTAGCGCGTCACTTGTGCTGCAAAAATGCCATTGAAAAAAAACAGCCTAGCAAACGTGCAAAATCGCAAAAGGTTAGGATACTTTTCGTGCCACCGAACGACAAGGGAAATGGCGCGAATCCAGAGCGCCTGACTCTGTAACTGTAGAAACCGTGCTTTTCACTGGTCACCGCCGCGCCCAATCGCAGAGCGTCGTGGTGCAACTCATGGAAAAGAAACTGGAGGGCGAATTGGATCGTCCGTCTGCCAGCTGCTCCTTGCGCGAACCTCTGCATTCCCATTTCCCAATTGGCCTCCAACCTCCGCAGTCCAAGGCAAAACGCATAAACGTCCAGTCCTTCCTTTCCCCATCGCGAACCGCATCCCGATCAAACCCGACCCGACCAGACCAGACCCCCCACTCAATTCATTATGCTAGCGCCCACCCCGGACTACGGATACGCTCCTTCCCCCGCCAACGCCATGGGCTACCAGCAGCAACACATGCAGAGCGGCGAACGCCCCAAAATCTTCATGCAACCGCCCAACGCCATGGCGGACTACAGCCAAATGGTGCACCAGGGCACACCGCAGCACGCCATGACCCCGCAGCACGCTATGACGCCCCAACACGCTATGACGCCGCAGCACGCGACGGAGCCCCTCATGATGAACGTGCAGGGCGGCGGTCACTACTACGCTCCTCCGCCGATGGGTTCGCAGATGCTGCACGTGTCTTCTGACTACGAGTACGCCAATGGCGCGGTGGTCACGCCCTCATCCGCCCGTAGTGGCTCCAAACGCTCTCGCGAAGACCTTAACCTTAAGGAGAAGAAGCGCATGTTCAAGCTGAACGACCGCATCAACCAGCTCAAGGACATGCTGGACGAAGCTGGCGTGCAGACTAAAAAGAACAAACAGTCGATCCTGGACAACGCGTCGCACTACATTGAGATGCTGCGGAGCAACTTGCTCATTGCCAAGCAGAAGGCCGAGCGCGCCGAGAAGCAGGCGGAAGCGTTCCGAGCACAGGTACAAAAGACCACCTCGGGCGCGGATAAGGTCGTGCGTGGCGTCTTCCAGAAGACCACCACGCCCCGCGTCGTCGTGGACATGGACATGCAGACAGTCACGTTCAACAGCGCCTTCGTCAAACACACGGGCCAGTCCGAGCCGGTACTGAAGAAGCAGAAGACGCTGCGGTCGTACTTGTGTGCGGACCAGGAGAAATTAGATAGCATCATGAGGAAGGTCCGCGAGACGAACCAGTCCACAAGCGTCCTAGTCAAGTCGTCGGCTGCGGGAGGCAACGCAGTGACTGTGAACCTGGTGGCTGCTGTGGTCTCGGACGACGCTGGCAAGCCTACGAACGTCGAGTTCAGTTTGATCCCGGTCGAGCCATTCCCATCCGCACCCAAGCAGAACGAGGCAACGCACGACGAGGCCGAGACGTCTGCAGAGGAGTCCATGACCGACGGCGAGCCTAAAGACGAGCCCGAGGCTAATCTGCAGCTCTAAGTGCTATGATGTGTACGATACAGAAGCGGTTTAAGCTAAGGCCGTTCGAGTTTGAGTGCCCGTGCGTGCTGAGTGAGTGTAAGCGTAGTAAGAGTAAGCTTTAATGCAAGGTGTCATGTATCAATTGGCTTTGCATCGAATTCGAACGCCAGATTTAAAAACGGCGAAGGATACGCGGGAAATTTAGCTCGAAGGGTTGACGCGTGACCGAAAGTGCGAGCTTTTGAGAACCACAGGACGCCGGCCTGGCTCTAGTCGACAACTCGACACCGTGATCAGCGCCCACCTCGAGAGGACGACGTGCAGCCGGTATCAGTTGAGCACTTGTGGGTTTCCTCCACCGACTTTTGGTCCGACATCAACAGCGCAGAGTTTTAAGGCTTTTTCGTGGCCTTTGTGTACGAAGAGGACAGGAGTATTTTTACACTCTGTCAGCTGGACCACTTGCGCTGATGTAGCCGGTAGAGCGGACAGGAAATTGGGGGAGGCCGGAGCACGTGCCGACAGGCACGCGTCTCACCAGCTAGCCATGATATTCGCAACGATCCGAACGGCAACGACTAGCCTTACCACTTGGTACTAGGCACTGCCTAGTAGGCAGCCACACGAAGAGCCCTAACCTAGGTCTAAGCCTAGAACTCGCCATTGTATTGATTGTTGCCCTTTGTTTGGAGCCTGGTTGCAGTGGTTGTCACTGGCAGTGACGTGGAAGTTTTGGCGCGTCTTCTTTTTGTGGCAGTAGCCAAGACTGTTGCAGCATTGCAAAACGGTCGTCGGATTGCAGTTCTTCCTCCTCAAAGTCAAGCACTGGTGCCGGAAGCAGTCATTTCCAGTGGATTTCCAAGCTGCGGCCTGCAGCGCTGCACTACAATTTACATTCAAGATTCTTGCAAATATTGACACCTACATGTAAATAAGGGGGTACGCTATTACCGTTAGCTCAGGGATTAAGGGGTACGCTAGCAGTAGCCGTAGCACCCGCCTCTCGTTTGCTTGCCGCATGGCGATTGCGGGCAGCAAATGGAGACCCGCATGGCTCAGGCCGAAAGTGGCTGCCAAATCCTTCAAGATACCCGCGTCAACGTGCTTGTCAACGAGATGACCGTCTGTCAGTGACAGCTCCAGCTTGGGGATTTGGCACCATTTCCTGCTCGAAGTTTCGTTGTAATCTTGTCACTCCTATCCGGAAAAAGATTCTCACCTTGCCAATGACATCGAGTCGCGCTTGATAGTTTTGTCGAGGAATGTTACATACAGAGTTTAACCTAGTGTATGTATCGTATTCCCGAGATAAATTTACATGTAAGCTTGTTAGAGTTAAAAAAAAAAGCTGACAAATTTAGAAATTCTTGTTCGGCCATTTCTATTTACGGATCCGTCAACCAGTCTCTTTGTTTAAAAGTTTTGAATTTATTCGTTCGCCCAACTGAAATAAATGTAGCGGTTCGGCGGAAGCGACGGCTACAGTACAGGTGGAAGTTGTTGAAGGACAAGGATCGCAACCGGGAGGAGATAGGGCACGTGCGACGAAAGACTTGGGTGCAGAAGGTGAGGAGCAGAACCTGGCGCAGCCAATGGCTAAGGAGAACTGTGGGCGTGGCGGCGATCTTCGGCCAATAAGTCGTGAAACGACCGAAGTGAGCTCAAGTACAGCAGCTGCTGTATGCGGTTACGGAAGCTCCAGAAGCTCGGAGAGGGCAAGGATCTGGGTGCAGCGGCCGGTGGAGACGTTGAGTGAGTTTCACTCTGGATTTTGCGCAGGAGAGAGCAAGTCTCACTCTGGAATTTGCACGGTGTTGAGGAAGGCTCACTTTGGAATTGGCACGGTGGTGCGTAAGTCTCACTTTGGAACTTGCATCGAGGGGGCAAGTCGAGAGAGCAAGGCTTGGATCTGCGGCGTGGGGACGTC
>LGSM01000794.1:0-19881 GCA_001314345.1 Phytophthora multivora | reverse complement strand
GCGAAGAGGAGTACACGTCCAAGACGTGCTCCAACTGCGGAGCGATCAAGGAAGGTCTAGGCGGGAACCATGTGTTCAGGTGCTCAGCTTGTGGTTCTGCGTTCGACCGAGACCTGAACGCCGCCAAGAACATCTTCCACAAGAACATGTCGCTGCTGGGATAGCCGGCTCGGCATGTTTCTTTATCGGCGTATCCTTCGTCGAGGAGACCTGTCAGATTACTGACGTTATAGGCCTACGAGTTGACGAGCTTGGCGAAAGTGCCCAGCTCTAGGCAACTCCCAAGGAGTACTCTCGAACATCAGCGGTAACCCAGTTGGTAAATGTAGTTCCAGCTCCAACCACGTACATGTAATTTGGACGCTTTGTGCAAAGGACTGCACTACGGTATTTTAATACGTTCGGAGTCCAAAAAAATCTTCGCTTATTGGTGGGGACAGATCAACGGGATCCCGGCTCGATGAATCAACCTTTACATGTACGTGCTCTCTTCGCGTTGTACGGGGTTTCGTACTACAGTACATGTAGTAGTACTGTTCTACGGGCATGCTTGAGCTTTTCCGCCCAGCACAAGAGGACGTTGGCGCGTCTATCTTGCTGTTCGGCCGGCTTTGCAGTGCGCGAGATGGTCCACTTGCCGTCAACTCGAGCCTATCATGCCCTTCCGACACCGCGATGGGGAGGCACCAATTGCACCCGTGCAGCCTCCGTACTCCCGCACCGCGTGTGCTTCCCCACTCTACGTTTTGCCTACAAAGAGAGAAACACACGGCAGGTCTTCGCAGCCTCCGCGTACATCGGGAAAACTAACTCCAACAATGGTTTGGCGCTCGTCCGGAAGTGCCAAGGTAGCTGTCGCCCTTGGCCTCATCGCTCAAGCCCAAGCGTTTGACGTCACGCTCGTGAACTCTTGCTCCGAGTCCATCGTCGTGTTTGACTCCAAGTCGACCGAGACACTCCAGGTCGGCGGCTCCAGCACGCATACTGTCTCCCCCGGTGCAGCCTACGTGTACCGCAAGGGCACTGGCGGTCAAGCCACTCTAGCCGAGTTCTCTGCCGACAACAACGCTGCTTGGTACGACATTAGCATCATCCCTACGGGTGACAAGAGCGGCCCCGGCAACTGCGGAAGTCTGGAAGAGTGCATGGCCGTCACGGGTGGTGTGGGCTTCAACGTCGCAATGAGCATCGAACCCAGCCAGCCAGACGGCAAACGCTGTGTATCGCTTACCTGCATGGAGAATGGCTGCAGTGACGCCTACCAGTTCCCGGCGGATGACACCAAGACGCACTCGTGCCCTAGCTCGGTCGACTTCACCGTGACGTTCTGCCCTGGTGGATCCTCGGGTGCGCAGCAAACGGCTGACCAAACTGTCGACCAGGTCGCCAATGAGGCCCAAAGCTCGGTGCAGCAGTACACTGCTCCGGAGCCCACGACTGCTGCGCCCACGCAGGCTCCGACCGAGGCTCCAACCCAGCCACCTACGGAAGCCCCGACGACTCAGCCTCCTACTCTTCCTCCGACCGAAGCGCCTACTCTTCCTCCCACTGAAGCACCTACGCTTCCGCCTACGGAGGCCCCAACGCTTCCTCCCACCGAGGCGCCGACGCTTCCTCCCACTGAAGCTCCTACGCTGCCTCCTACTGAGGCTCCTTCTGCTTCGAGCGCTTCTGCATCGACTTCAGGCGATGTCGATGCCGGTGCCAGCCAGTGGAACGATTTCGTTGGCAAGGTCGGTGTCCACAACGAGACTTCCAGCTTTAACGACGTGGATGTGGGCGATGAGTCGAGCAAGAGCGAGTCTAGCAGCAAGTCCACTACCCAGACGAGCGTCACCGCTAAGCCCGATCCGTACCAGCAGGCAGGTGTGGAGACTACTGCGCCGTCAGTCCTGCAGACGGCCGGTGGCAATGGTTCAGTTCAGCAAGTCAACACGCAGAGCTCGGATGGCGGTTCGGGTGGCACCGCCTACATCGTTCTGTGCATCGGTGCGGCAGTCGGTGCAGTTGCCGTGGCGGCCATCGTGGTGATCCGCAAGAAGAAGCAGGCGTTCGACGAGATGGACAACAAGACGCCCGTGTTGAACACCATGCGCGACGGCCCCACGGATCACTCCGTTCTCATGACCGCGACCAACCACACGACCGCCGTCCTGTAACATCTTCCACAAGAACATGCCACTGCTGGGATAGCTGGCTTTGCAAGTTTCTTTATTGGCGTATCCTTCGTGGAGGAGCTCTGTCAGATTACTGACGTTATAGGCCTACGAGTTGACGAGCTTGGCGAAAGTGCCCAGCTCTAGGTAACTCCCAAGGAGTCCTGTAAGTGTAGTAACCGGTTGAAAGAATTGAGCGTCGAATGCCTCGTAACGGTGATGTAACGTTAACGAACTGCTGGGAATCCTTTAGTTGCAACTGCTAAAACATTGCCTTCCAAGTGCACTCTATTCACCGTCTCAATTCTCCATCAGTTCCTGGATATCTACGCGCGCCTGCTCCGAGGCCGGTAGCTCCTGAAAGCGCGTGTCCAGTTCTTCGACACGCCCGAGCTTCTTGAGAGCGTCGAATTCTAGTGCTACATCCAGCGGTGACACTGCAGTGCCCATTGCGCGATGCACCTCGTACAGGTACAACACCGACGGATATTGCTCGTACTCGTGCAGAATATCCGCCATATTTTGACGTGCTTGGTCCGTCAACGGCAGCGACGCGTACGCCTCAATGGCCTCGGCGAAGCGTCCACGGTAGCAGAACTCCTTGACGATAGTGGAGGTCACGCTAAACGGAACCCACTCCCAGCCCTTGTTCTCCGCCAGAACAGCCACCGTCTTGCCCTTGGTTCTACCTTTTGAGGTTTCCTTGCTCTTTGACGTCTCCTCTTTCATTTCCTCTTCCGCTTCCTCCTCGGCTTCTTCCCCCTCCCCCGCTGCAGTTGCTGCTCTAGGAGACCCCACGGCATCTAAGTGGCTTTTGTAGACCCGCATGTAGGCCTCCAACGGGGCGCCAGACAGGAAGAACTGGCGCTGGAAGAACAGCCGCCAGACGGTGACACCAGCCATGTTGGCGTGGGGCGCCAGTGCCGCGAACACGGCATCGGCCGCCGGTGAGTCGCCCTTTAGTTGCTGGAAGCCCCACCGTGCCAGCGGCGTGAGTTTTTCGACATATTCCGGGGCGAACAGCGCCTTTGAATGCAGCGGCGCCTGGTTTTTAAGCACTCGCTTGACGTACTTCTGGTCCACCTGCAGATACTCCAGCACGCGCTGCGTCACGACGGCCGGAGGCAACAGCTGTCCATCGTCCAGCGCCAGCGACTCAAGGCGGAAGTCGGTGGCTGCGGTCGACAGCAGCGAGCGACGCGCTGCCGGACGCAGTAGCGAACGAGCTCCACGCACTGTCAGCATCTCAAATGGGTACTACAAACACCAAATAAAGTTTGTAGGTAAATCTAGAAACAAATTGTAGGTTGAAGCAACATGTACGTCCGGCTTCCTCTGCGCGGCGGACGAGCATTGACCAACGCGTTGGACTTTTGTTGCTTTCGGTGGTGATCCCTCCAGCTCTATGGAGCCCCACATGGGAGGAGGAGGAGAGCCGTTGTCGTGGCATTTGCTCTAGAGATCCAGGCAAAGAAGCATAAGCCTATTCCGAACCTTGAGACTCACGGTCGAATTTCGTCTGCAAGTTTGAGTCCGTCATTCAAAGCTGCAGGACGAAACATCGCAGCGATGGTCACTTCCTCGACGCAGCTAGTGAAACGTCGAGCTGTGCGATCGTGCAATGTGTCGTTCCAGGACCGTCACGGCGCTGACACGACCGCATGACCGCATAACTGTCTTGACTATAGAGCCTGCGCCTCACGAGCTTTTCGGAGCCCACCACCGCCCGGGTGAAGTGCGGGACCATCCGCGCACCCGCATGTTATCTCCGATGCTCCCACGCGAAAGAAGATCGAACAAGGAGCTCAATCTGAAGCCTGTGCGCTCGGGTCCGGACGTTGCTGCACATGTGGTCGCCGCTTAGCAGCGCCACACAGACTTTCGCTCATGTTGAAGCGGTTCAGGTCTACTGACCAGCGTCGGTAAAAATGTCGAAAAGAACGAAACCACCGCTGCGCTTGTGCTCGTGTTTAGAAAGAGTCGCGCCGCATTCCATTGTGCAAATTGCGGTCGAAGACGCTGTCGATTGCAGCAGTTTTCGTGCCAAGATACCAGTCGTTCACTCGACATTCCGGCCCAAGCCCCACAGGCAAACGGCAGCAGCGGACCGGAGGTTACAGGGACTATGGAGTTCCCCGTCAAGACGGACTTTTTCCCCCAAGTGCGCCTCACAGCGGAGGAGCGGCGGCGGTACGTGGCCACAGGGGAGCGCAGTGCGATGGCACTTCGAAACTCGATGAAGACACTCGACTGGAAGAAAACAATGGAGAAGGATGGGGTCACGTACGCACAAGCTCACTGCATTGAAGGCAGCGGTTTCGACCCCAGCTCACCCTCTGCGACGACGACGGCCAAAGCCACCGACGAACCGCACGCCATCGCGTCGGCGTGTCTGATGATGAGTGCAACGGCGTTCGCAGCAGGAACCATCAGCGAGGCCCTCGAGGCGCTTGCGTCGCCTGTTACGGAGGACTATCGCCGTGCGATGCACTTCTTGTACGGTCCGAGCTTTATTGATGGTGTATGTCTACACACGATCGCAGGTGCTGCAACCCCCAGCAAGAGCTCGAACAACGCAAAATCCAACGCGCAAGCATTCACAACAGTCAAATGGGCTGCCTTCGACGACGGCAAAGGGCTGAACTCGACAGGATCTCCCACGGGCACAGACTATTGCTTCCTCGAACACTCCGGTATTCATCGCGGTAACCCAAACAGCAGCAACAATAATGATGGGAGTGAGCCCGAGCTATTCGGCTTCAGCGTCCAGGAGTCGATTACTCGTGAAGGTGAGGTGCCCTCACTTGGTGGTGTCGGGCTTGCACGCGGTCGCTTCCACCGCACTGGCATCCTCGTCCTGCCCACCGACCGGTCCGATGTGGTCCAGGTCACCTCAATCTTGCAGATGCGCATGGCTGAAGATGCTGCTATCGGAGCTGCAAGTGACGGCAACGGAGCTGGTTTAGGCCCAGGGAAAGCGAACTCAGCTGCGCTAGCTCGGCGAATGCGCCCCCGCGTATCTGCCGTTGGGAGACTGGATTTGCTGTTGGAGCGCCGGCGTCTCAACAAGCTGGAGCACATGGCCAGAGCTGACTGGGTCGCTGATGACGCTCGCAAGGCCTGCGCTGTGTGCGTAAAACCATTCGCGCTTCGCCGACGCAAGCACCACTGCCGCCACTGCGGCGAGGTCGTGTGCGCCTCTTGTGCCCCTGCGCGCGAGGTCGACGGAGAAACCAGCGCCACCACGAACGTTCGCATTTGCACCGCCTGCGTCGTGCAGTCACGCGCCGGGTCACAAGCTTCAGGTTGCTACGACACGTTTGTGTATCACTTACGAGACACTGGGTCTTCTTCACCTTCATCCCCATCCTCGACAAACTCGACGGCTAGTCCTCCCAACAACAATGCAGAGATTGAAACCCGACCAAAATCGCTGTCGTCCGGAAGCAGCATGTTCTCAATTTCCAGCGACTCCCAAATGTCTGCGCGGCTTACGCGGGCTGGCTATGCGGGCGGAGCCATTCGGTTGTATGACTATGACGATGGTGACCATCTCGACGTGTCATCGGGCAGCTCAAGCAGCTATTCCTTGAGCGAGTTCGACTCCTTCGACAGCTTAGTCGCCGTCCCTCGGTCCAACCAAAATGGCCAGCGGAGAGGAAGCAGCCAACCTTCGGTCGATTCGTCACTGTCAATGGGAAGCAGTTCCGGATCGACCGGCGACCTGCTCGAGCGCATTCGAGGAATGAAGGCGGACCTGTCTACTCTAACTACGTCCTACAGGCATTTCAGCGATGCCAGCACCTTCAGCGTCGACAGAAGCACCGCGAACTCCTTCACCGACGAAGGTTTCACTGGGTCTCGTACTCCCAACTCTGCGCTTGCTATCCTAGAAACACAGCGGCCAAGAAGCAGCGATGGCGACAGTGTCGAGGGATTCATGGACATCGACTTTATCAACGACAGCGAGCAATTCACGTTGCTCTGCCCCGAGACACTGAGTCGGCAATGGCGGACGCGCACCAGCAGCCGCGTACGCCAGGACGCCGGCGAGAAATCGCATCTCAGTGCGAGTATGTTGAACGCGTCGTTCGTATCGACCTTGTCCAACTCGACCATGCTCGAGGAAGACGAAGAGCAGGTGCAGCGCGAGTCACGAGGTCTCGAGCGGACCGAGAGCCAAGCCGAGTTGCAGGCTCTGAGGCAGCAAGTGGAGGGTCTCCACCGGTCGTTGGCGGCTGCAACGTCGCAGATCGACAGCATTCACACTCGTCGAGCATCCCGCCGGGTGCAGCAGCAGCCGGTCGATCCTGTGGCTGCACGGCACATAGCCACGTACGGACTGCTGGTGGAGGAGCTGCATGAGATCATGGGGCTGCCTCGCCCCAGTCGGGAGCATTAGTGAGGAGGGGAGAGTCTCATCAAGAGACCTACTTAGTTTAACTGTAGTGAGCGAGGTGAGAGCTAGCCAAGATTGTAAACTGTCAACGTGAGCCGCATTTCGACCAGAACTGTTGCATGCAGATACATGTATTTAGCAACATTCTACTAAGCCACAGGAAGAACCGCACCACATTGATTCAAGGTGCTTGCAAATGCTGCTACCGGTACATTTATTTAGTACACTGTACTGCATTACTCCGTTTATTTAGACTTCAACATACACCCGCTTTCTCGATTTTTCAAAACTTCAACGTGCATCCTTCTCGACCACCGGATTGCAGGCAGCAAGTTGCAGCCACGAAATCACAGCCGTCTCCATGTACTAGTACCGGTACATGTATACAGTAGGTATGCAGCACCAGTGTCAACTCGAATCTGCCTGTACCTCTTCGCATCGCCGAATCGGCGGCCTATCGCCTGTCACTGACAGGCTGTCAGCACCAATGCAAGGAAGTAAGGAGCGTCAAGCGTGCACTGTATACACAACATAAGCCCGGCATGTCTTTGCCGTCCAGCACTTCGTTCGCAGGGCCGTTTGCCGTCGCCTCCAGCTTGACCCAAACGACCGAGTTCGCAGGCATCGAACGTGTTGACTCCACTCCTGGCAAATCGCTGAAGCGTATAGACGTCCACAAGCACTGCCACAGCACGACTGCCAGCAGCCTGGCATCGTGACCGAGGCGTGAAAGGCATGAAAGGCTTCTGGAAGCTTTCATAATTTTTGTGGAAGCCATAATCCAGGGAGGTGCATTTTGCTCGAAGCAGCAAAGGCCGAGGCAACCAACCTCCGAGCCATGCAGACACACACACCAGCACCAGCACCAGCCGCCTCGTTTCATGCATGCAGCTTTATCGTCGTACTCTACCTGAATTTTAGTTGCGTTTGTAAACTGCTGGTGTTGTGCTTGATTGTCGGGGCTGGCAACCCACGGAGGAATTGTCCCTCGAGCAAGTCGATCAGCGCATATAAATCGCCCCTTTTCGTGCGTCCTCACCTACAGCTGAGATGCGCGATATCAATGGGTTCATGCCGCCACTTCGAGAATCACCGTCGCGAGCTCAAGCGGCGGACGGCATACTCTTCCTGGGGGAGACTCGCCACCGGCAGCGCCAAACAGCAGGCAGCGACGGTCGTGGCCAGCAGCCGCCACGCAGCCCCAATCCGCACCATCGTGTGGTCAGCTCCGCCGACAGCCAGCAGCTACGGACACTCTATAGCCCCGGCACCGCCGCGCCCACCCTCCGCAACGGGGTACATACACTCTCGGACTGCAGCTCCAAGAAACACACAGGCTTGGCAAGAAGCACAGCACCGCTGGAGCTGAACGCACGGACAGGTGCGTCGCGCAGCGAGACCGTTACGGTACGCTCCCCGGGAAAAGTGGGTGCAGTCCGTGGCTCGCTTCGCCCCGAGCCGCGCCAGTGGCATATCAGTGCTGGCACGCGAGCACTAACGACGTATTTAACCTGCGTGGACGTACCGATACAGGTTTCACTTGGCGGCTACAGACACAGCAGATTCAGCACGCGACTGATGAGGACGGTCGCCGCCCTGTGCGCAGCGCTCGTGGCCGTCTCACCGAGCGCGCACGGCCTCCGCATCCTCTCGTCTGCCTGCGATGAAGAGTGGCCCGTACACGTCTTGGGTGTGCCCGGCACGTTCTGCGTACCTCTGCGGTCGTGTGCAGGTTTCGCGAGCAGCGTGGCCGATGAGCCTCTCGCGTGCCCTCGGGCAGGACAGCGCGACGCTTTTGGAGACGGAGTATTGACCGAGGACAGCTGTTGTGCTGTAGTGGACAGCGACAGCGGCGCTCTGGGCTGTGTAGTTCGTTCAGACGAACCACAGAGAGCGTGCCTGCCGTCCGCTGACTGGCAGCAGGAGCGAGAAGGTTATGCTCGTGTTGAACGGAGGAGGGCGAGGAGGAGGATGCAGGACGTGACAAGCGAGATCATCTTCACGATATCAGTGTCACCATCAGTTGGAACACAGGAGACACCAACGACAGAAGCTCCAGCAGCAGCTACTGTTACCCCAGTCACGGACGCTCCAATTTCGACGACGGCTTCGCCGGTCACATACGCACCAGTTTCGACGACGGCTACGCCGGTCACTGATGTTCCAGTATCGACGACGGCTACGCCGGTAACNCCAGTATCGACGACGGCTACGCCGGTCACGGACGCACCAGTTTCGACGACGGCTTCGCCGGTCACGGACGCACCAGTTTCGACTACAGCTACGCCGGTCACTGATGCTCCAGTAGCGACGACGGCTACGCCGGTCACGGACGCTCCAGTATCGACGACGGCTACACCGGTGACTGATGTTCCAGTTTCGACTACAGCTACACCGGTCACTGATGCTCCAGTAGCGACGACGGCTTTGCCGGTCACGGACGCACCAGTTTCGACGACAGCTTCGCCGGTCACTGATGCTCCAGTATCGACGACACAAACACTCGTACCTTCAACGGGGGGATCGGGGTCAGACACCCCAACTGCGATGACTGCTGTACCAGCTGGTTCTGCTCCTGTAGCAGCATCTAGTTCAAGTTTAGAAGAATCATCCACCGGGTCATTGGATCCAACGAGTCCATCTCCTATAACAGCGATGCCTTCGCCAGGCTCAAGTTCAGGTTCAAGCAGCGCGCCTCAGGTGCCAACTTCGACACCGAGTCCGAGTGCAACAAGCCCACCGCCAGTTACAGCAATGCCTTCGTCAAACTCCGGGTCAGACTCGAGTAGTGCGGCCCCGACGGAGACACCGACGGCTACCCCAACAAGCCCGCCACCAGTAACCGCGATGCCTCCGTTAGAATCAAGCTCAGAGTCAGGATCTAGCAGCGCAACAAGAGGGTCTTCATCCAGTTCTAATGTTGCTGAGTCATCTTCCGGAGCTTCATCAGCTGGCACATCAGGGTCTGGGCCTGCGATCGACGGTTCGACAGATGCTTCGTCTAGTTCTGGTGACTCGTTATCTGGCTCATCTGGGCCGGCCGGTTCAATGTCTTCGTCTGCATCAGGAGATTCGTCGGAATCAGCGTCAACGGCTGATACTAGCAGCACCGGATCGGCAGGTTCGAGTTCAAGCTCTGTGGCTACAACTAGTGGTAACAACAGCAGCTCGTCATCATCGTCAGAGACTGAGCTTCTGTTATCCAGCGCCGCCTCAGGGAGCAGCAGATCGAGCTCGGAGGGGTCCGCAAAGTCCAGTTCTGCATCGTCCTCTTTGTCGTCACGATCGCGTGCATCGACCGAGTCCACCTCGTCAAACGGTGTTTTGCAGTTGTCGCCTATCACCGAGGCGAGTGCAAGCAGTGCCAGCCCTCTGTCTGCGGACGGGAGCTCGTCTCCAGCAAACGGCGGGGAGAGTGGGGGGAGCAACGTGCTGGGCTCCAACACGATCACTTTTATTATCGTGGGGTCTGTAGCGGCTGTGGCTTTAATGTTTGGTGTCTTCTATCTCCGACCGAAGAAGACCAACCCGCTCGAAACGCTGACTCCGCGCGAGCCTCCACCGCCTATGGATCGCACCGGCGCGTATCCGTACGATCGGTCGCTCGAGTCCGAGCCGTCTGGTCCGTACGATGCATCTAGCACCCCGCGGGCAATGTCTGCTGCGATCTAGCTGATGTAGCACGGGGGGTATAATGTAGCAGTAGGAAGTAGCTTAGTTTTTTTGGAACCAGTAGGAGAAAGGAAGGAATAATTATGAGCTTGCGAGCAGCAGTGCTTGCAAGTCCAGTGATCATTGCATGTTGAAAGCAACTTCTTTTTTCAAGGGCAAGAAGCTCAAAGCCAATGTCAGCTTCCACAGAGCAGATCCGGCAAAAAACATTGTTTTTTTGTTGGATGTTAATTTCCTTCAGCAACGACGCAGAAGGTATCCGTTAGTAGTACACAATACCAGCGCTCCTCTGGATCTCGCAAAAACCTGCAAAAAAATACAGTCCCGTTAGCGACCAACGAGCGCAGACAACGACTTGCAGACAACTTTCACGTACGGCTTTTTAGGAAATCGTAGCTCGACGCTGCATCAAAACCCGAATCTTCCACCACGAAGCTCTCTCGATACTGCACCTGAGTCTCCTTGGATCGGTCTAACATGTTGATCACGTGTTGACGGAAGTCCACAATCGCGTCCTCGGAGTGTGCTACGTTCGTCTCACGCTTGTCTGACTCGCCGGCACTCACAGGATGCGGGTCGTCTGGCACCATGGGGCAAGCTACGTCACCTACTACAATAAACGGCACGACTTCCTTCAACTGTGAGAGTACGGCCCGGCATACATCAGCGTCCATGTCGTTTGCTAGATTCGTGGGCGGATGGAAGATGTCTACCGTCGTGCTGCTGTCGTTCTGCGTCACCTCTACGTCTTCTTCTGCAGGACAGGACCGCTCCTCCTGTTTCTGCTGATACTGAAGCCTCTTCCTCTCCTTTGCAGCTGCACGTTTCTGCTTCTGCTTCTGCTTGTACTTCTGTCGCTGTTTCCTACGCGTCGCCTCCTTCTCTAGTCCATTTTGCTGCTTCTGCGTCTGCTCCTTAATCGATTCCACCGTCTCCGACGGCACCACGGGGCTGCCAATCTCTTCGCCGTCCGTCTCCTCAGCTGATCCTGCGCCGTCTTCCTCCGGTCTATATACCCCCCACTTGTCTTGCGGTTGCACTGTCGGTAGGAGCCCGCGGTACGGCATGAACACAGTTTCATCCTCCGACCCGCTCTGCGTCTCCTGACTGGAGGACTCGGCCACGAAGGCGTCAGACGACGGCAGCATCGCTGAGGCCGCCGCCTTCCGCTTGGACACGGCCAGCGCCTCCGCCTCGCTCGCCAGTAACTTGCGCTCCTTTCGCTGATCCCTCGCAAAGGCCGCTTCCTCGTCTTCTTCTTCCTCGTCATTGACGCTCTTGCTACAGCTGTTGCGCTGTTGCTGCTCCGCAGGCGTCGGCTGCACGGCCTTGGCCTTCCAGAGTAGCTGCTTGAGTAGCGCTGGCTGCTGCGGTTTGGGTTGACGAGGCTTGGGTCGGAAGTGTCGACTGGGCGGCGACCTGCTGCTCCTACTCCTGGCCTTGGACTGCTGGTGAGACTTGAGCTGCTGCTTGGGCTGCTGTTTGGGCTCCTGCTTGACGTCCGCTGGCTGCTGCTCCGGCTGTTGGTTGTCCACGGGCGCTGGGACCTTCCGACGATAGCGCAGCGCGCCGCTGGACGAGAAAACGCGGTGCTCGGGCGCCTTCCCCATGGCGAGACAAGGATTGACACTGGAGGGTCGGATCTCTTTTTTCTTCTTGAAACAAAAATAAATCAATTTTGGGCTGGCGCAAATAAAAAAAAAAACATATCATACAAACACCAAGTATGACTTTTTCTAGAAAATGCCACGACAAAGATTTGTTTTTCTCCACAAAAGAGGAAGGCTGAATTAAAAAAAAAGATTTATTGAAATGTTGCTAACGGCTGCAATTGTAGAATGAGACGGCTCTCGTCCGCCACCCCATCACAAATAAAGCAGAGTGCTCCCACTTGAGTATGTCGTAGCCAACGTTCATTTCATCTCTCGTCGCATTTCTTTTTTTTTGCTGCTTAGGTCTCCTCCGTCAGCACATTGAGCACAACGTTGAGGTTGCCATCGCTCTTCTCCAGGATATCGATGACGCGGGCCGGGTTGGCGTTCGGGAAGATGCCAGTCACGACCGACAGCTGCTCGGCCCACTTGACTTCAGCCTCGGAGAAGGCCACAGGAGCCGCGACGGACGGCGTCTCCTCCGTCTCCTGTGCAGGTGGAGCCTCCACCACGGGGGCAGGAGGCGGCGTCACAGTCGCGGGCTCATGCACTTCCGATTTCAGCTCCGGCTCGGGAACAGACACGGGCACCGCAACGGGCGCCGCCGTGGCCTCTCCAGCCTTCTTCTCCGGGATGAACCGGTTGATCTGACCCACGAGGCCCTGGGCGAAGCTGGAGAAGCCACCGGCCGCCGTCTTGGGCGAGTCGGCGTTGTCCCTGACCGCCTGGTCCAGTGCGACGCTCGTATTGGGAGCAGCACTCGAGGCGAAGTTGGCGTCGCGCTTGAGCTGCTCGAGTGTGACGGCCAGGGACTGCATGAGGTGCTCCACGGACTTGACGAGGGGGTCCGCCACCTGCTCTTGGAACTCGGTCTGGCGACGCGTGGCAGCCGAGAACTTGAGCGACTGCACAGGCTCCTGCGAGCTGAGGAAGACGCGCAAGGCCTCGTGGAACTCGGCGTCCGTCGTCACGTTGACGCAGTCGCCCTCGGGGTCGTGGTACTGCACCACGAAGTCGCCCACGGGCAGGCGGAAGGTCTGCGCCATGAGCTGCGTCAGCTCCGCCAGCGAGAGTCCGCGCAGGTCCACGCGCGTGCGGTGAATGTCCCCGTTGAAGGCGATCTTGAGCGCCACCTGCTGCTGCTGCTGCTGCGAGGCCATCGTTAACGTTACGAGAAGTTTATCGGTATTATTGTGAGAAGCAGGAAGCGGAGAAAAGAAAAAAGGGGTAGGGTGGATCGAGTTAGAGAGGGAGCAAATGAACCTATCTTTTTTTTGGAGCGATTTTGAAGATGACCTTGCGACTTGAGAGCACAATGGACAAAAACGAACGTCATGGCACTGCAAGACGAAGACAGACGACGATAACCACATGTAAGCTACCAATGTAGGTGAGGCATTGCATATTATATTTTGCGCTTAGCTTTGCAACTACTTCCTCAATGCTGAATTTTTAACTGTTCAGCAGTTCATGAAAGCCATGGATTTCTTCGAGATGAAGTGCTTCTTCGTCGGCTTGGGTGGTGGTGATCGCTGCAACTGTTCTTGCTCTTTGCGGATAGTCGCTTGATCATTGACACTAGCTTTGACCAGCTGAATGGACGGAACTTCGGCTTGAGAGGAAGACTGACTGGACTTCATCGGTGGTGGTTGTTGTTGTTGTCGTTTTTGACTTGGGGGGCAAATTGAGTAATGACTCGTGAGTTGGGCTTCGGAAACCTCACACAGGCTCTTCAGGTGCGAAGATTTACCATGTACCAGGCCCTCGGTTCAAGCCTTGATGATCAGATGAGCACATCTAATCATGACGGCTCCTACTTCGATACCGGTACCCTAATCAATAACCTTCGCTTGTGACGGGCGACCTTCATTCAGCGCAGCTTCAACGTCCAGCAGCGCAAAGTCTTGTGGCGGTGGTGTAAGTAGCGCAACGCAAAGTCGGCGGACATTATCCTATGCGCCGCGTAATCCCGCATAAGCAATTGCCGCATAGACAGCCAGTGGCTTAACTTCACTGTATCCATGGCCCTAAGGAAGGAAGGAAGGGAAGGCATTTTTCATTTTGCAAAATGGAGCCAAACCAGTCGACCACCCGAGCCCAGGCGCCGCCCATCCTTCTTGTCAAGAGCAACGACCCTGCCACCGTCGCCAAGGAGAAAAAGCAACGTGAGCCGCAGACCCAGAAGAAGCGGTTCATCTCCAAGCAATCCATGGCATTCATGAACTGTTGAAGCGTCGGTCTTCCTTGTGGAGACTGTAGTCCAGACACCAAGTTTAATACGAAGCTACATCTAGGCCATTCCCTTTTGGTTTATGTTCGATAGATGTAGCTCATGGCAACGTGCATCCTGAAGGGTTCGTAAACTTCTGACAAGAATGAAGCTTTACCGAAAGAGACTTCTGACGATGAGTTTTAACAGAGCCGTACCCAACAGCTTAGCTGGGAGAAGCTCTGACTTCCAGACCTCATTCTCCGTTTCGCTCTACAAGGCGCCATACACCCACCTTCAAAACAGAAAACTGCTTACAATGGAGTCTAGCCAGCAGCCTTCCAACCGAGCCATGCCCACTCCTATCCAGCTTGTCAAGGCCAACGCCCCAACCAATACTTCAAGTATCAAACAGCAGAAGGAAGCCCAACACAAGTCCCTGTCTCTCCCCAAGTCACCGAAGAAGCGCTACATTTCCAAGCAGTCGATGGCGTACATGCACTGCTAAGCGATGCCCAGTCGCAAGTGAGTAGAACAAACAAATGTCAGACGGCAGGGTCATGTTGAACATACTGGGCTGTTTACCGCCATCTTTCCATGCCCCCATGCATCTCTATTCCTCGTTATCCGAGTCGCCAAAGTCCTCCGTGCTCTCACCGAAGCGCTCGGAGAGGTAGTTCGTGTACGTCAGGAACTGGTTCGACAGCTTCGACTCGAACGTTGGCGTGAATCCCGACGGCTTGAAGCCCAGGTCAGCATAAATATCTTTGCGAAGCATACGCGCTATTCATCACAAATACTAGCAGTGTTATGACCTACGCACCCCAATATGTTCAAGGAGAAAGCTGTACGTACCAGTGATGAAGGCGCAAGGGTTGAGAATTTTGTCCTTCTTGCCCGAAACGGCCTCCACGTCCTTGGACAGCCAGCGCATGGTCTCAGCAAACTTCCCCATGCAGTTGGTGTTCTACGTGCCAGGAGCCAAAGGTTAGTGAATCCGGGGTCGAGTGTCTTTTAATCCCACCGAGCAAAATCTACCAGGTAGGGTGGGTCCACGAGCACATAGTCGAAAAAGTGGTGGAACTTCTCCGGCAGGTTCGTGGGCTCATTGTAGTCGTAGAACACAAAGTGGCCGCTGTACTTCTCGTCAAACCGGCGGTCGTACTCGAATAGGAACACGTTATCGCCATTGACGGGCGAGTCGCTCTCCTCCTGGATCTTGAGGAAGTCGCGGTAGGCCGCCGGCGTGCTCACGAAAGCGATGCGCCTCTCCTTGCTCTGATCGATGGCCTCCTGCGCCAATGCACGACCCGTCCGGTCGTCGTACCAGCTGCAGCACAGCAGCAAACACAGTCAGCTACACCGGAAGGTAGAGTGAGGTAGAACGCAGTGCCCGGTGCACGCACAACTGCGAGAGACGGAAGTCCTCTGAAACGGGCGCGTCCTGCTGGGCCTGTTGGGTCTGGAGATGCGCCTGTAGCGCCGCTAGCGTGTCGGCTGAGAGCTCGCTAGAAAGTAGGGCGTCCATCGTCACTGCTGGTCGTCACAAGGAATTGCAAAAATGACAAGCGACGAGTTTCAGCCAATCGTTCGAGTAGAATTTGTGATTTTGTTAGGAACATGCCCGTACGGTACTACATCATGTAGTCTACATGTAGTAGAACCGAACACAGCTCGCTCTACTTATTCATCCATCTCGTCAGGCTTTTTGCAAGGACCAAACCGCTCCGACTCGTAGTTTGTGTATGTGAGAAGGTGATTTGAGAGCTTCGACTCGAAACTCGGGTAGAATCCAGTCGGGGCGAAGCCCAGGTCCGCTTTCATCTCCTTCCGCAACAGTTGGGCTGTAAAGATAACAGTCATTTGTTAGTCCACCGTCAAATTCAGCAGCAACTCGCAAGAGGTAGCAGCAGTCCGTACAGTTAATGAACGTGGACGGGTTAACCACGCGGTCCTTCTTGCCAGACACCGGTTCCACATTCTTGGCCAGCCATCGCATAGTGTCGGAGAATTTCTCCAAACAATCGGGACTCTGCAGCAGCAACAAAGAACAATCGCCGACAACAATAACAATAATGAGCAACCGAACTCCAAAGCAACAAGGCAACCCCTTCCAACAGCAGCGACGCACCAGGTGGGGCGGCTCCATCAGCACGTAGTCAAAGAAGTGGTGAAACTTCTGAGGCAGATCCGTTGGCGCGTTGTAGTCGTAGAAGCAGAAGCGGTCACCGTACTTCTCGCCGAACCGGCGGTCGAATTCGAAGATGTAGACGTTGTCGCCCATGACAGCGCGTTTGGCCTCGTCCTCCTCTTCGCTTTGGATCTTGAGGAAGTCGCGATAGGCCGCTGGCGTGCTCACGAACGCGATTTTAAGCTCGCTGCTGCTGTGGTCGATGGCCTCCTGAGCAAGGGCGCGTCCAGTCTTTTCGTCGTACCAACTGCACAAGAGGCAAAAGGGGTCAGTTGAGTTGTGTCAATGGGTCTATCGCCACCACTTGGGACCACGTACAATTGCGAGAGACGGAAATCCTCCGATACGGGAGCGTCTTCCTCCTGGTGGCGCTCCAGCAGATGCGCCTGCAGCGCCGCCAACGTCTCGGCGGACAATTCACTCGCTAGCAATTCGTCCATCATGCTTGTCTGGCTGGTGAAGCACCGCTTCGTGCACATACGATTATCGAGCGGTTTGATTTCACAGGTATTCTTAATATTTTTAAGATAGTTAAAATATGTCACTAAAGTGTTTAGTTCGCAAAATTACGCTTTGACGTGGCAATAAAATACAGTGCATTCATTATTGGAAGGTTATACATGTAGCTGCATCTGGTTCCACTGTTATTCGTCCTCACGGATAGCGTCCAGCGGCATCCAGGACCCTCGTTGGCGCTGCTGCATGTCCAGAGTGAACGGGACGCGTCTGCCGGCCACAGTCACGGTATCGACGTCCGTGTATGCGGCCGGCATGCCGACTAATAGACCAGGGCTCATCGCTCTTCTCTTGGCGCACACGCACTTGGGCCCAACGCCCAGCAGTTTGCGCCAGAAGCTGCGGCGGCGCTCAACGGGGACTGCGACAGGGCAGTCGGACGGGCAGTTGGCGGCTCGCTTGGCCTCGCTTGTGCTGTCTCGCGTGTGGTTGTGCTGGCGGCGCAGTTTGAAGTCTTTGGCCCCGCACGTGCACGGCGTCACGACCAAGAGCTTCTTCTTGGGCGCCTCGAGGAACACGGGCAAAGGCGGTGCGAACATGGTGGGGCTTGCTGTGGGTCTCGCTGCAGGTTGCTTGGAAATTCGCAAATGAAGTGCAAGCTGTGAGCGAGATCATGTCGTCCGGAAGAAGCGGTGCCGCACAGCGCACACGCATCGGCCGGAATGACGCTCAGTCCCCGTCTTATGTGCGCCCAGCCTTCGCCGACGGCACGCATTACCACGGTCTCTGCTCCGTTCCGCTGTTCGCCCGCGAAATGCCGCTGTCCGATTGGCTATAGGCGCGTGGGCTCTCGTGGCAGCACGAGCGAAGGAAAACATAGTCTGCCGCCGCCTTTGAAGAGCTCCTCGCGCAGTCTGCACCTTGGAACGGCGCCAACTCTGGCTGTAGATAAATGTATAGGAACTGTGAGCACATTGTGTGTTTCCATAGCTATTGTGACTCTGTGGTTCTACCTGAAGAAGAAGAAGAAGAAGAAGAAGAAGGGTCGGAGTATACTCTGCGTTCAACGAGACAGACAGACATGGAGACAGAAGCAAAGCTTTGCAGGTCATCCAATTTGGAGGACCTTCATTGTCAAACTACTTCAACTTGGATTAAAATTAGCCAGGGACCAAAATTGGTACCTGTAAAGTTTCCCAAGCACGCGCTTTTCACTTCGAAGGGAGACCTACCGTAGTCATTTCCTAGGATATCGTAAACGACGAAGCTCTCCACTTTTGTGTTGCGGTAGAGATACAGTAATACTTTTTTTTTTTCTTGTGGGGTTTAACACTACCCAAAGCACAACGGTCTCAGTTGAAAGAATGGGACGATATTCCTTCAGAGCTCGAAGACGTCGCGTAGCTGGCGGTGCTGCTGGCGTTACTGGGGGCTCCAACCACGTATCTGCTTTTGCGGCTGTTCTCCATGATCTGCGCGCAGGCGATTTCCACTGCACTTGCCGCTGAGACCGTGGCAAGGCACCCGCCGCAGAAGGTGGTTTTGCGCTGTGCTAACTCGAGATCTGCAGTCACAAGGCTGATTCTCTTCTTGATACGACAGCCACTGCACACAACGCGGAAGCAGCACTTGCAGATGTTCTTGGCCTTGCCGAAGCTCCACCCGGACGGAGTCTTGAGGCACGTCGCGCAGGCGGTACCTGGATTGGGAGCGCCCTGGAGTCTGGCTTCGGCGTGACTCTTCTCCATTTTCCACGTCAGCTTCCTCATCTGCCCACAGTACACGTACCGCAGAGGAGACATGAAAGCTTCGGTCATTACGGGCACCGCCAGCAAGCGGATCATGTCGCCAGCAGGGTCCATGAGTCCGGTCTTGCACACGTCGATGACATTCGGCGCGAGCTGCCGGAAGAACCCGCAAATGGACAAGTCACCACGAACGCGGTCGGACAAGTGGTTGATCTGGGGGAAGTCGACGGAGTGCAGGAAGTGGTAACCTGCGCGCTCGCCGTTGGGCAGGTACACGAAGCCCGTGCACTCGAGGTAGACGTAGTCGCGATTCTGCACGATATTGGTCATTCGCAGCGGGATATCCATCTCCATCCACTTGACGACGACCGACGTGAACGGGTCGTCGGCGGTGGGCTCCACGATCGTCGATAGCACAGCAGCACCACTGAAGTCGTGCACGTAGGAAGCCTTAATGCGCATCTCCTCCAGAGTGGGGTTGACGACGCCGAACATCATGTCGTCCAGACTGCCAGGGACCCTTCCGACGGACAGAATGGCAGGCAGCTTGGATGAATTCGGGTCGGACAGGGCATCGGCTCCTTTGTACTCCGGTCGCTCCGTATAAACGCTCATATTCTCGCGCTCTCGGGTCAGTTTCCAGCGCTTGAAGTCGACCTTGCGGCCGCTCTTGAAGAAAGGGACGTCGCGCTCGAAGTTGGCTTGGATGAGCGTGTGCCCGAGTTGGAGCAGTTGGGCCTTCTCTTCGCCTGACAGCGACAGCGCTGGGAACGGGTTAATGGTGAATCGCTCGCGGGTCATTCTCGATACTATAGATACGGGAAAAGCTGGTAAGGAATTTCGCGTCGCGAGGACCGAACGCGAATGAGCCCAGCCACCGACCTCAGCACTCAGCCGGAATCTGCCCGCCTGTTGCGGCAACCAACAGCGGGCAAAGAAAAGAAAAGAAAAGAAAAACGCTGTCGAGCACCAGAAGCTGAGGAAGTAGCAGTCGCGGAGTATTGAGACTTGCGCGTCTCGTGAATCACGAGCATAAGATTAACCCGAAATAATCGCCATTTGGTGGCTTCGCAATATAACTCCTTGGGAGTTACCTAGAGCTGGGCACTGTCGCCAAACTCGTCAACTCGTAGGCCTATAACGTCAGTAATCTGACAGAGCTCCTCGACGAAGGATACGCCGATAAAGAAACATGCAGAGCCAGCTAACCCAGCAGTGACATGTTCTTGTGGAAGATGACCTTGGCGGCGTTCACGTCTCGGCTGCGAGTCTTCCTCTTCTGGGATGTGACTTGGTCTTCATCCGAGGTAGACTCGGGGGTAGCGTCTGTTGCTACATCCACTAAGCGCCTTTGCATCTTCTCCGACGTCTGAAACGCCAGCAGAAGGACGCTGTAGT
>LGSM01000793.1:0-11138 GCA_001314345.1 Phytophthora multivora | reverse complement strand
ACGTGTGCACGGAGGGAACGTCCAACTTCGGAGGAAGCACCACACAGCAGAGCTCGACCAGCCAGACCAGTCAGAGCTCTACCAGTCAGACGTCGGCTCCTGTTACGACGACGCCCACGCCAACTACTGCTGCTCCTACAACTACTCCACCAGCCACAACTGCCGCCCCGACAGCTACTACTGCCACCCCAACAGCTACTACTGCCACCCCAACAGCTACTACTGCTACGCCGGTGTCTTACACTTTTACTAGCAGCAGTGCTTCGCAGTCCCAGTCGCAGACGCAGCAGAGTGAAGTGAACACCTACTTTAACTCACTGACTAACAGCTCGAGCTCTACCAGTGGCACCTACAAGGCTGGAAAAGTGACGGCAGCGGACGAGTCTGGAAGCGACGTTTCCATCCTGCAGTCCAGCGAGGCTGGCGTTGAAAAGACCCCCAGCACGCAGCAAACCGACGATACCGACAGCACGTCGCAGACTGCCGGTTCCAACACTAAGCAGGCGACCACCAAGTCTCAAGCGGAATCGCCCGGTACTAGCCCGGTCGTCGTCGCACTTATTGTACTGGGCGTTGTGGGTGGCATCGCCCTTGCCGCTGTCGCTTACGTCGTCAAGAAGAAGAAACTGGACGACAAGCAAATCGACCGCGACGAGGCAATGATTCGCTCCTTCGACACCTTCAGCTCCCCAGTGTGCGTGAACGAGACCAGCATCGCCAAGATTTAAGCCAAATCTTGAGATTTCATCTAGTCAGTTCACTCGTCCAAGGCACAGAGGTTGTGAAGGTGGCAGCTTCGATCCCAAACCGGTAGCGTTTATATGAGTTGTGTATCTTGTTTTTAAGGGGTCAGTGGCAATCCCATTGGAGACCGAAAGACATCGCACGTGAAAGTCTTCCTGTTGCTGTAACCATTATCGTACTTGTACTTAAGTAGAAGAATGCTCTGGACGTGGAGCATTCTTTGAAGCGTCCTTGATAAACGTGGTGACGCCACGTCAGTGCTCGACAGCATCGCAGAATTAGCTCAATCGTTTTGCCAACTCGTTTGCCTTTTGCCAAGGTCGGACCATGCTGCGATCGTGACGATTACCACGCTAATTGAAGCCTATCGCCAGTTGTGGCAAGTGGTGAATTGCCACATTAATGCGACAAAACAAGTTCTGAAGATGAAAATAAAAGCCCTGGGCCTGTTTTTCTATCTCGTGATCTTTTAAGTCAAAAAGTGAGGACAGGCAGGTTCACTGAAAAAATCCTAACAAAATTCAATAGTGCTAAAGTTTAGCACTACTGACTCTGCCGCCTTGCCAATCGTCCCAATATCGAGAGCTTGAACGTGATGATCCAGTTTGACCACCGTTTCGCCAATACGTCAGTCCTGTAGGTAATGGAGTCTTGCTCCCTCCAAGCGTCGGGGATCCGATGCAGCAACCGTCGACATTGAATAGATCAGCATTTTCTCGGAGGTGGCAAGTAGCCTGTCGCGGTGTCGGCTGGAGCTGCGTCGTCTTGAAACGACATGATGCGCTATGCTTCAGTTTAAGTAGCTTATGAAGCGAAACATCTCGTCTGGCTGCTTGAAACGGATCCCATGAGGTCGTCGCCTGGATTTCGTATCCGCATTCTTGAACTCGACGCTAGCCGCAGCAATCAGAGCCCATTACAGCAGAAGATATGCGTCCGATCAATAGTTTCCCGCACGTTTTACTGGCGATTGCAGCAGGTTCCCGCTCTACGAGTGCGTACACTGGTCATGCAACTACCTACGGACTCACAGACCCCTCGGGCGGCAACTGCAACTTTATGACATACCCTCACGCCGCAGTGTCTAACTTTGTGGCGATCAACAAGGTCCAATGGGATAGCTCCATGAGCTGCGGACGCTGTGCCCAAGTGACATGCACCGACTCCTTATGCTCCGGTCGGTCGCAAGAGTCGGAGATCGTGTACGTCGTAGATCAATGTCCGGGATGCAATGAAGGCGACCTCGACCTCTCTCCGTCGGTATTCAAGTCGATTACTGGTATGGACCCCGGGATCGTCGAGATCTCGTGGGAGTTCGTGACCTGCCCCATGACAGGGAACATCAAGTATTGTCTAAAGGAGGGCAGTAACTCTTTCTGGGCTGCAATTCAGCCGACACATACAGCAGTTGGGGTCGAATCCGTCACGATTGATGGGAAACCGACGAGTATGGTGGCATCGTCCTTCTACTTCCTCTTGAACGGCGACAGCACGGAAGAATCCGATCTGTCCAACTTGAAAATTAGCATGACGAGCGTACAAGGCGAAACGATCACCGATGTGTTGTCCTTTGCCGACGGGAAATGTGTCGAGGGCAGTTCGCAATTCACTGTCGGTGAGAGTGCTGGAGTTAGCACTTCGACGGCGACATCAAGTACCGAGGAACCGATGACGGAACCGCCTACAACGAGCCCACCAACGAGTGCTCCGACTGAATCCCCAACGACGGAACCACCGACCACTGACGTCCCGATCAGTACGCCGTCGAGTGCGCCAACAGAAACGCCAACAACTACGCGTACCCCGACTGAAGCACCAACTACCGCTGCGACTACCGCCTTGCCGACCACAAGTACGCCGTCAATTGCACCAAGTGAAGCTCCGACTGAAACCACGCGCACTCCGACAGAAGCTCCGACTGAAGAACCAACTAATGCGCCGACTACCGCCCCATCCACCACAAGTTCGCCGACAATTGCAACGACTGAAAGTCCATCGATCTCGAGCACACTGACAGAGATGTCGACAGAAATTCCGACTGGAGCTCCGACTACATCCCCACCAGCCTCGAGTACACAGACTGAAGCGCCGACTGCATCCCCGACTGAAACTCCATCAACCACGAGCACCCCGACAGAAGCTCCGACTGACGCACCAACCGAATCTCCGACTACACCTCGACTAAGCTCAAGCGCACCAACTGAATCTCCACAAACTACAAGCGCTTTGACGAACACACCCGCGGAGTCTCCAACTACAGCTCCGACTACAGCAAGTGTCTCGACGATTGCACCGACTGAAACTCCAACGACAGCTCCACCACCACCAAATACTCCCACGACGGCACCGCCAGCTTCAATCAGCGCACTAGTCGAGGCTCCGACAACAGCTCCGCCAACGACAAGTGCGCCAACAACGGTATCACCGGCCACAAACGCACCGACCGAAGCCCCAACTAATGCAGCAACTAGTAGACCATCAACTGTAGCCCCAACCGAAGATCCACCAACCACTTCCCCTTCAACTAACACAGCGACGGATGCACCGACTAATGCAATCAACACAGCAGATGCGACTACAGCTCTACCGACCAATTCGCCTTCAGCCGACAACACTGAATCCGCTGGAACTTCAGTCACCAACCGATCGAGCGATGCTGGCGCCGGCCACGCCATCATCGTGAGCGTTCTAGCAGTGCTGGGGTGTCTCTTCATCCTCGTGGTCGTTGTCATGTACATCGTCATCAAGAAGAAGAAACAGCTGAACAAGCAACTGGAGCAGGAGAAGCGCCCCGCTCACGACGGAAGCCGCTACTCGGCCGAGAGCGACTACCACACCAACGTCGCCATCGACGACCAGACCTTCTCGTACACCGCTGCAATCACCCCGCAGCCTGTCAACTCCACATGCCTATAAGCACCAACGAATGCCGTTATAACACCTAGAACTCCTTGGTCCCACAACAAATAAATTTCATCTTACGAACATGCGGCTTCACTTCGCCTTGCAACAAAGCTTCAACGTCGTGGTGGTCTGTCGATGCGAAGCCACTCACAGTCGAGCTGGGATTAACCAGAGCAGCGTGTGAAGAAGCTTCTGCGGGCAGCACGCACAGCCACTGGTGTACCGGTACAGTAGCCACGTAAGAAGGGAAGATGGCTGCACTCGTGCTGTACGAATCCGTCGCGTTAGCAATCACGTGCAACAGACGGGACAGTTCACTCAGTGTGCGTTACACCACTTGTTTTATCTTGCTTTTCGTATGGCTAGACGTCTGTCGTCGGCTCGTCATGTATCGGGGAGCTATTTCTGAAGTTTGGGACGTGTCGCAACACCGAAAAAGCGCGACGTGGCAGATCCTTTTTGCCGCCGTTTAACGCTGCTCACCAACGCTTTAACGCCCTGCCCCGGTCTCTGCTTGCTGCGCTCTTGCAGCTGAAACAGGAGGCGCTGACGTGCTTGCCTCGCTTTGATCGCAGTCGACGGCTCCTTCGATTGTCGCACATACTGTACCTGCTCCACTATCGCCTACGCCAGCGCCGATCGCTCCCACACTCCCGCGTCAAATGAAGACCCAGCATCTACTTTCTGTATCTTCCGACAAAACCTCAACCTGGGTGGACTTATCACGTCCAGCGACACAGTGTTGCGAGCCGGGCATGTCGCGCTATGTGCCTGTCAGAGACCGATCCGTTTCCACGGCGGCCACCCGTTCGCACGCGCGTTCCAGTTGCGTCCCACACCGCAAGCACGCATGCTGCTTTACCGGCCAGAGACCGTGTCCATTGTCGACGGTTTCTGGAAACGGAGGCGAACGCTGCAGCGATGATAGAGAAGCTTCAACGCCATGAATCCTGTGACGGCTGCACAGCTGGCAATAGCTGGCTGTGGTGCCGCGACCACACGCTGCTCATCTTGCTGCCACCAAGTCGCGCGATTCATTCCACCTTTTGCGCGCTACGAACGAAGCTTGACAACCCAAAATGACACCAACGTCCAGATCTTCACTTCAACTACATGTAGTGCTTAGCGTACTTCTAATTCCAATGGTCTTGGCCAATTACGAGGGATACGGCACAGTGTACACGCTCAGCACGCCGTCCAGCGGCAACTGCAACTTCATGAGCTGGCCGGAAGACGCAGCCACTAAGTACGCCGCTCTCAACGTCGAGCAGTGGGAAGAGACCATGAACTGCGGCCGCTGCGCCGAAGTCTCGTGCACCGACGCGTCGTGCGCCGGTCAGTCGTCCGAGGTCGTGTACATCATGGACCAGTGTCCGGGTTGTGCGTACGGCGACTTGGATCTGTCCCCGAGCGTGTTCGAGAGCATCACGGGTCAGTCGTACACGAAGCTGAGCATCGAGTGGAAGTTCGTGGACTGTCCGGTCTCGAACAACGTGCAGTACTGCTTGAAGACCGGCAGCAGCGAGTTCTGGGTGGCGGTGCAACCGGCGAACTTCGTGTCGGGTGTGCAGAGTCTGTCAATCAACGGGCAGGAGACGTCGGTGATCGATTCAGCATACTATTTCCTGATCGACGGCAGTGGCGAGAGTGTAGCGGATTTGAGTTCCGTGAGCATTTCACTGACGGGAGTGAACGGTGAGGTGTTGGAGGAGACGTTGTCATTGACAGCCGATGAATGCACCGACGGCAGCAAGCAGTTTTCCACCAGTGGCGATACTTCTCAATCCACAATTACTTCCACGAAGACTTCAACGACCTCGTCAGCTCCGTCAACACCGACGCCGACAACGGCTTCTCCAACTGCTGCTCCTGTCTCGGAGGCCCCAACAACAGCCCCACCAACGACAGCTCCAGTGGCGACCTCACCACCAACTGAAGCCCCCACTTCGGCACCAGTCACAGAAGCTCCAACAACAGCTCCACCAACGACAACTCCTGTGACTGAAGCACCAACGACAGCTCCAGTGGCGACCTCACCACCAACTGAAGCCCCCACTTCGACACCAGTCACAGATGCTCCAACTACAGCTCCACCAACGACAGCTCCAGTGACGACTTCCTCTCCAACCGAAGCTCCTACTACAGCTCCCGTGACTGAAACACCCACCACAGCCCCGGTAACCGAGGCCCCTACCTCCACGCCAACTACTGCTACACCTACTCGAACGCCTACTTCGTCGCCGACCCCATCGCCTAAATCGTCTGCCAATTCGGCGTCGATTGACCAAGAAACCAGCGTTTTAACGACGGAAACCAAGGCCAGAACCAATTCAACGTCGACGGATGAGGAGTCTGAAAGCGCTTCTGTCTCTAGTGAACAAACGACCCAAGTACCCTCCAGGCAGTCGACAACCATCCAGTCTTCGACGTCGACACCGACACCCACTTCAACGCCTTCCGCTACGGAGGCGTCTGTTCAAGAAGAAGCGAGTAGTAGCGGCGGTCTCCACTCGACAGCTGCTATCGTTGGTCTTATTGCTGCTGTTTGTGTGGCTTTGGGAGCTGTCGTTGGCGTGGCAGCACTTGTTCACAAGAAACGGAAACTGCTGGAAGAGCGCAAGAACATGGAGGACCGCGACTCGTTCGCGTCGTACGCCAGCATCCGCACCCCAAGATCCGACGTTCCTGTGATGCACTCCGCCGTGTAAAGGGTAAAACGACACAGTCGAGCATGGGGGTCTATTACCAAGTTCATGTGCCATGTACAAACTGTAGTGACTTGAGTGTTTTTAACGTGATAATTCAGCAACAAATTCCTAACTCAACTTATCAAAAGTTGCAAGAATACGCACGGCGGTAACTGCTAAACTTTGGCAACGTCAATGTTCGTAACTTCAACGTTCCCATAATGGTAACTTTGGTCTTATTCTTGGACGAACACAGGTGGTCTTACTACATGTACCTGTAGATACCGATCTGCATTTAACCTCTAGGAAGAATCGCTACATGGAGATGGCAACCCACGTACGGCTGGTGCTGGCAGATGGCTGTGGGTGGCATCTGCTGCTGACGTTGCTGCCGGGTTTCTGCCTTTTTCGCTGGAAGGAAGCGCAACATCAATTGAAGAATGGGCAGGGGTGAGGACATTCGTCAGCCATTGCAGCTGCTTTGCAGTGTGGAGAGACCATGGCGTTGCCGTGGTTTTAACTGAAAGCTCTTGCGTGTTCCGAGTCCCAGTATTCAAGTCTCCACCAGTCCAACAACCAAGAAGCTTCTCAAATGGCCGCCATCGTCCCGATCTCGTGCAACCAGCGCTGGCGCAGTCGTTCCCGCAATGCCAGCACCGACTCGGACTTCCTGGGCCTCGTGCCATCGTCCCCTTTGGTCGCTGGTGATTTAACCATCGAATTGCACAACGAAGCCGCGTACGAAGGCGACGACGAAGACAAAGGCGTCGAAAGGGTCGAGTCCCCGCACACTCTCGTGATGCCCAGAGAATATACCGCTCAAGAACCGGCGTGGCCGATTCAGCCAATGAACAACGTGAAGTCCATGGAGAGACGACGTGCCAGCGGCTTCTAAAGCTTAAAGTCTATCGTGTATTTCCATGTCAACTAGTGTCGTTTAGTGCGTACTGAGACGAAGGAAAAGTCTCGCGTTAACTCTATCAACCATTTTAGCATCAATTCTACCTTTTTAGACGATGGGGAGTGCCAACTTAACAGCTTTGGAGTTGAGGAACTGTAAAGCTCGTTCGACAGCTTGCTCGCCACTCTTCTGCGAGGCTTCGTTGCTGCCTGTACAGCCTTCGAAGGACGTGATACACTGCAGGAGTTTGCGTTGAAGCTGTTCTACTTGTAGCGCTTTAGGACACAATTTCTCCCCTTCGGCAACGTCGTCAAGGTGCAAAAGCTGATGCTCCACGATGCTTAAACTGACCAACTGCATGCGCTCGAACACTGGGAGGAAGAAGACGCTGGAGAGCAACGAACGGCGATGGTTTGTACGTGCTTTTCCGTCAGTGACGAGTCGTTGGAGTGTTTCAATCCGAGAGCGAAAAGTCCCAAGTGAGCGCTCACAGCACGAAACGATCTCCATCATACACGAAGCCACGCTGAGCCCATCGACATCGCTCAACGCCAGCAGCTTCCGCTCCATTGACGTTTCCAGGAGCTTCAACGAGTTTTTACTGGAGTTTCCAGCTTCTTTCAGCTCCAAAAAGACACTGAATCTCGGATTTCGGTGGTTTATCTTGAAATCCTGGCGGATTCGAGTCTCGAGGTCGGATAATTGGTCGTTGAGCTGCCCGATGAAGTGAGCGAAGCTTTTCTTCTTCTTGCTTGTTACTTCAGCAGATTTCCGAGTTACAGCGGCTTGAAACTCCGCTATTCGATCGCTTTTCTCCACCAACGTGAAGGTGACGCCGTCGCTGGTTTTCACGGCATCAAATTCAATCCGCGTTAGGCCTGAGGGCTTTTCAACGTCGATAGAGAGCTCTTCCAGGCGATACGTCGTCCAAAGAGATCGGAAATCTGAAAAATCCGACGCTACGCTGTGAGTTCTACTCAAAGCTCGATGCAGGCGGTAGAACGGGTGAAATGAGCATGTCGTACTGGTCCTGAATGAATCTAGACACTCGCGGACTGAAGTAGAAAGCAAAAACTTACTGTCAAGACTGGTTTGTTGTTGGCTAGTTTCGCACAGCAGTACGAGCGCCTCAAACAACAGTCGAGTTGCCGAAGACACCTTCTTCGGGTCACTTCCGTTGAATAAAAAGCTAGATAAATCCGCCTCACCGTGGCAAAACTTCGCACGAAGGTTGGGCCCACTTGACATCATGAAGAGGTCCAGTAGGACCGCTAAAGACACGAAAGGAAGAGTTTCATACAGAGCGTTCCCCACAGACTCCGGCGTAATGTCACTCTTCTCGTCCTCTGTAGAATCCAGGAGAACGATAGGATGTAGCAGCACTTGGTGCTTGTCCTTCTGGCCAAAGCCATCCAGCGTTGAATAATACGCGCCAATCTGAGCCAAACCGTAAGCACTCGATAATCCTGCTCGTTTCTGGTTGACACGGAGGAATTCAAGGCGTAACGCGTGCTCAAGCACCGGAAACGCCGCGAAAAGGAACCACAGCTCGTCTCCACGCTCTATAAGAGCTTCGATAGCTCTCCGTAGTAAATTCGACCTCCCAAATGGAATAAACGGCGCACTTGTCCACCTGCGAAATGCTTCTTGTCTACAAGCTGGAGGTTCTGCACGAAGCGCGGCGACAAGATTCCTCTGTATCTCATCGTGTTTTTCCTCTTCTCGTTGAACAACAAATCTGTCGTCAAAGATGTCGATACGAAAGAGTTCAGTGTCCACCATTTCCCCATGGAAATACCTCGGTAACGCCATGATGAGCAGCAATGTGAGGCTTCCGAAACACTTCGGGAACTCGGCAGGAGTGAGAAACCCATGCCAGACCAAATTACGCAAGTTTAACCCCGACGGCAGGAACAAAATCTTGAGTAAACGAAGAAAACCCGTCGGTAACAAGGCAGCCAGCGTATCTGAGTGCAGTAAATCTCTCAGAATCATGTTCTTCTTCCGAGACTTGGTCGATCCTTTGATTAGTAATATTTCGTCGTGTAGATCGTACAGTGCTTTCTCCAGAATCGTAACACCGATAGTAAAAGCGAGAAAGTATTCCCCACACTCGTCGCTCAGCATCAACTTGACTTTTTGCAACGAATCTGCATGACGAATTACCCCCCAACTGGAGTTTCCACTTTTCCGGTCAAAAGTAAACCCTTCTTGAGTGATAAATCGTTCAGCTTCAATTGCCAATGCCCACGCTGCATCAATTTCATTGGCAATGGGTTTCGTAGTGGCTTCGACGCAGTTCCACCACCGATTCCAGTCCAACGCCACGATCCCATCCACGTCGATGCAGAATTCCGGTATCGTCGCTAGTATCGAGGAACGCGTGGCCATGGGCAGTCTCCAGAAGGCGTAGAGCGCATCGTGCACGGCAAAAGACAGAGACGGACGGAATGAGGACGCCATTAACCGTCTCGAAGTTGTGGATCGCTGTGAAGTAAAAGAACTGAAGTAACGTGATATTGTCACAATACTATTGTGGGTACGGAATGATTCGCTAAACAATTGTAAATTGCTCATTCTGCAATTGTCATGGATAAAAGTCGCAATAGCTTTTTGGACGAAGTGGCCGAGTTTCTCGGTGAAAACGGCAGCGATGAGCTCCTCCTGACCAGCCACGCGCTGCTGGTGGAGAGTGCTGAGCTGCTCGCGTCCAATGAGCCCCCACCCGAGAACAGAGATGCCTTAATTCCTGCGAAATCGCCCGAAGAAGACACGCAACAGGATGTACCGAGGGGGAAAGTGTCGGCTGAAAAGAGGCGTGAAATTCGGAACGCGCAAGCTGCAAAACGGAGACTGCGTTATCGCCAACAGCTGAAAGAAGAGAAGGAAACGCTAAAACTTCAAGCAAATGAACTGTCCCGCAAGCTACTGGAGTTCCAGACTGCTCAGGAGGAGCGGAAAGCGGGTAAAGAGCGGGGACTGATGTTTGCAGCGTGGAAAGCTCTTGCAGTGCGGCAACTGGAGCGACGAGTGCAAGCGGAGAAACTTCAGAAACGACTGCGGGCAGAGGTGGTTGGAAATGCACGTGTGATTCACGAGATGAACGTGCAAATGTATGCAATGTCACAGAGCAGGTGTATCATGTCCTCCAGATTAATAGAAGGGGCTGACGATGTTGTTGGGGTGGGGCTGTTGGGGGCGATGCTGGCCGAACTGGATGAGCATTATGCTCAGACAGACAGGGTTTTCCAGGGCTTGGAGTTCAAGCCGTCCATTCCAGCGAGTTATAACTATAAACTCACGAGAAAGTATCAGGAAGGCGTGTTGTATCTGGACAGTGCCGATCGAATGGAATTCCCGTACGACGTTGAGCACACGGTTAACGCCATGTCGAAAGTGATCATGTCCGATCCAGGAACCGATTTGGAGAGTGGCCAGATGCAAGACGTGAAAGACACGCTGACGGCCAAGTATCGCGCGAAGTACCAGCTTAAACCAGGGATATGCGCAGATGTGGATATTCATGGCGCCACCAAGAAATTCCGGGAAAAAGATCGAATTGTGTTTGTGTCGCAGTGGTTTTCTGAAGGACGTGGAGAAATTGAGGGCTTCAACTCGAGTGAAACGCTGTGGATGGTGATTCGACCGGGTGAGTCTGAATTGGGCGGGACTTCGCTCGTTGAGTCGTACGTACGCTTGGTGCCAATACGTTTTGGTGGCTGTGACGAGGATATGGACAAGTTTGTGAAGTTTATCGTTCAAGTGGGCCAAGAAGAGTCCAAACAGTTCGTGGATAGGATGGAAAAGCTGCTTATTTGCGAGCCCTGATCTGGCCAACAGTAACCTTGAAGGTTTTCTCTGCCAGGCATATTTCTAAAGTAACAACCTGAAGTAACATGCTG
>LGSM01000792.1:0-15467 GCA_001314345.1 Phytophthora multivora | reverse complement strand
CCAAAGAGAAACCAGCCAATCAGAAGTAAGGAAAGTGAACCTTGACAGTTACCAAAGCTAATTCTTCGTTTAAGTTAAGGTTCATAAACATAAGCGAGAAAGATTTCGATCCTGAATAAAGTTGGAACCCAGTTCCTGATTCTGATAAATTATCAGAACCACCGTTCTAATTCAGTTCATTTTTGGCGGAGGTAGGAAATTACCCCCATCTAAAAACAAAAAACTTTGTGATGGTCACAGAGATAAGTAAATTCCTCTCAAGTCATGTGATAAGCCATAAAAAGACGGTTGGTCTATTTCAAACTTTACAGTTTTTCTACATAGAATTTCCATGACGAAGCGTCCATCCATCCATTCTCTTGAAAGGCGTAGAAATGCCCATCGGAATATTCTTCGATCTCGTTTGACTGTAGCTGACCACGGAGAACGCCTCGGATGATGACGAGAATTGGCAATTTCACTCCTAAAAAAGCAAAATAAATATAAATGTATAAATATATAAACAGCTTACCATCGTCGCGTACAGTTAGTACTGCTGTCATGCGGCCTACGTGCTTGTTCGCGCCCAATAAACGTGCCTCCCCCCCCTCCCCCTGCAATACATTGCACCATGTGTTCCAATGCTTCACCACCATCGGATATTCTGGAAACGTAGGAAGCCATCCACTCTGGGTGTATCGTCCACATGAACCGGATCATTCCTGCAGATGATAAAACCTACAAATACAAAGTAAATAATTCAAGCATATTTGATTATGCAAATACGTTGTCTTACCGCTGTTTCTTGTCGTACGTAATTCATGTAGGTCGCCAGGTCAGACACACCAGGAAATATCTCCTTACGTCCCTGACATTTCAGCGTCTTCGACGTTGAGTGTCTCTTGGGAAGTTCTAGACATCTTCAGCTTGGTTTCTCCAGTCGTAGATAGTGGTCCGGGTAATGTCGAGTTGCTCGCCGCCACGCTTGACAGCTACATACACATCCAAAGCTAGCGATTCCTCTTCTGCTTGATAGTGTAGCTTCGCTCGATGTGGACCGTGGAAAAATTGCAGTAAATTTGCTACTGAGTACAGAAGGTTTAGCTTCAAACCAATCGTTTTGTAATCTTATATTATTGACCACAGTAATTTCATTCAGTCTGAATTATTCGTTAAAACATCGAGTATCCTTTACTATGGCGGGAAAATTGTACCACTTTCAAAAATCGGATACTTTAGTCCGTAGGATATACCCGTCGTTGGTGTCTGTATCTAGGCTCGCTAGTCGACTACCCTGGTTTGGATCGATGCATCCACTGGCGCGACTAGATCGCCCACAGCGGGCCTACGGACTGTGTTTGTTTAAATAGTTAATATTCCTCCATTACTGTATCATCTAACCAATCCTTTGAATCTTACGCGCACGAGGTGGCACCTCTGCGAATACGTGAATACGCTAATAGACATCCATGGTAGTACTGGTAGCACAGAAATACATTAGACGCACTCATTGTGCTCGATGGTAAGGGGGGCTTTTGCTACGTGTAACGGCTCTGTCACTACACCATCGTCTCTAGTAGTTGTGGTTGTCACTACCACACCCCAGTTGATGATGTTTCTCGACATGTCTCTGAATCAGATCTTCAATCAAATATTGTAATTTGCGAGCTCCATCTCTAGCGAGGCGCTAGCTCCTCCTCCGGGGGCGACCACGTGGTTTCTGCGCCGTTAATTCTCGGAGCATAACGGTTAGATTCCAACCTTCCACCAGGTGCAAACAACGCCAGGATGTGGCCAAGCAGCCATCCATTGTGATAGAGCTAGCTGTCACACTGGAGCTTTCCCAGTATAGGCGTAATAGCTTCAATGACCAGAAAGGCGTGTCACAGTCGTGACCGTATCCAATTCGCCCCAGTTTTTCCACTACGCGAAGCCAAAGGTAACGATGTTGGACGTTTGTAACTTCTTGACTAGCTCGATGAATTCCATGAAGTGAACGCTGGTAAAGTTTCGCCCTCACGGCACTGACACCAATCCCGTATGCGGTGTTGTCGCGATGACGTAATACTCCGTATTGAAATGTACTTGTCGATGTTGTCGATAGATCTCTGCGATTTACCTTCGTGTCTTGGGTAGTGATTATCATCTGTGCACAAATCCAATGCTTTTTCAAGAAGGTCGGATGAGGCCGGTCCTGACGCGTGGTGTCTAGTTCAACTTCACCGTAGTCAGCGCGAAAAAAGTCTCAATGGCCCTCTTGCGCGGCCGATCCCGACGAGTCCACGCAGCCGAATTCGTCCAACTCGTCGCCGAAGATTTGCCCTGGTGGTGGCGAGTATGAGTCAAGCGATGAGGGTGGGCTTGGCGATTCGGGTGGCGACGTCCCGACTATGAACCGCTGGAGGAGGTCGCATACGTTGTCCAAAACTCCAATCTCCTTCAGCACCTCGTCCATTTCTGCTTGGAGGAGATCGCGCTGGCGGATACGCTCGCGGTGGCGGCGCTAGAGCAGGGTCTCAAACTCGTGGTCGCCGGAGGGGTGGGCGCGCTTTGGTGTCGGATACATGGTAAGTCACATAATGAGCCTTGATATCGTTTGTCACATAGCGTAACTGTTGTTTTGGTCTCAGTATATTAACTCATTTATAATTTCTGGAGTCTAGTGGTTTGGCGTACTAGGTTCGGTCAATGGTTTTGTATTCTCTTAAATATATGGGTGCTCATTATAATCTGTTCTTCTAGCATTACTCGCCTGTTGTTTTTTGCGGCGCAGGGGCGCATAGTGCGCCATTTAAGAATTTTGAAGTAATCGAGGGTGGATCAGCCCCCCCCCCCCCCCCCCTCCTAAAGGAAACTGAATATTTTCCCCGTTAGTACCATAGTTAGAACAGTATGATCCGTAAGCATTTCAGTATAGTTTATCGAAGTCATTTGTTTACATTAGATTGCATCTGGAAAGCATTGTATAGGCTTTGTTACAAGAGATGAACTAGACGAGTACAGTCAGTTTGCTAAAGGACGCACTGCGTTCGCTTTTACAATCTAATAGCCTAGCCTTGTATATTATAATTTATTTAAGCGCGTCGCAAAAGCGTTGAGTACTTCTTGGCCCCTGTTCAGCTGTTGTCAGCACTTCCGGCCTGTTTTATGTTCGTTTCAGGTATGGTCGATCTGTCAACCTACCAAATGCTATTTCCTAGTATTTATCCAGATCGAGAACGTACAGGTGTGACGTGACGGACACACGTACGCCAACTTCAACGAGTTGCAGAGTTACATGTTGAAGATCCATATACACAAATTCATTTCTCAACTAATACTGTTTAAAAGCAAAAAGCAAAACATTTTTTTTTTTACAATAATGGCAGTATGATGTGCACATGATACAATATCGTTCAATAGATCGGTATTTTTTATTGGTTGACGGGACTACGAAGCACAACTGGTGCATAGTTTGGTCAAGGATCCGACGTAGGCACTCCGACTCTTTGAAGACGCTCTTGGAGAGCAATTCAAGCTCAACGACGGTGACTTGTGTAGTCTTTAGTTTCGAGCCGATCCGGTGTTCAGAAATTCAGTCGCTCCTACAAAGAAGATATTGACTGGAGTCTTTTCCTTTCGGAACTCGCACGCTGTTCATTTGTGAGCAATCGAACAACCCAACGCGATCGTTCGTCGGTTTGTATCCGATCAAGCGTGGGTTGAACTCTGCTAGCCATGGCAAGTAAGTAGTTTCCAATTCTTGGTGAACAGCATCCGTAACTTCGAGTGCACCGTCACTTGGTATATTCTCCCTCACCAGTTGGATATCCAACCCTGGAATGGGTCGGCTTGGGGCAGAAACGTCGTGAGAAGCAGAATGCGACAGCGTGGCCGTGCTAACGGCCTCGTTCGCTTGGCATTGAAAGTTTTTACTCCTCCCCATGGAATCCCAAAATGTGGACACGCGTTTGCTATCCATGGAAAACGTTAGAGAGGATTCCCAGAACGTCCAACACAGGATTGCCTACGCAGCCATTAGATATAATATGGAAAGATAGAGGTGTTACTATCGGGAGATACGCCCGTACCTCGTAATAGTAACCCCTCTAGGATGATTCCAGGTATTGTATCTTCACAGTGTGAAATTCACACAGGTAGAGTAGGTTGGCGATCCTGACCAGCCCAAGCCGTCAAGAGAGACAACAACTCCTCATGGCACATCATGAAACACGTAGTATCTCACTAGATTATGTGTTTGGCGAGGCCGGTGGTGGCGAAGACGTTAGTGCTCAACGCGCCGTGGCTGACAATGCCTCGTGTACTAGCCAAAGAGCACACGCATTAGTGTGTGCAAGATACACCTATATTCAAGTTAGTACACGTCGACACCGCGTTGGCACACTGTAGGTATACTGTTGGTGTACATTATGGCCAAACCTGCCAGAAACTATAGACGGTACACCGCTTCGTCACTTTAGTCATGATATGGGTCATCTAGATGTTCTAAGTGGTCGACGTCCCTAATTTCGATGGCGTCATCGTCCTCAATATCTTCCAGCTCGTCTCCAAGGTGGTCATACGGGTCTCGCGTGTCGATCAGTCCAAAATTGATATACATAGTTGAACGCCGGCTTTCTCATCGTGCTAGCATTCATTCAGACAGGGACAAGAAGACGGAGTCTGCATAGCTAGATGTAAAAAGGAGAATAACAGATAACTGATCGACGCCTCCCAACTAACGTTGAAATAGATATTACCTTTGGCATCTTATCTTGGGTTCAAAAGATCACCCGTAGAAATAGCCTTGTGAGCATTATACATGTTGAAAGAATTTAGTACACGTCAACAATACGTATTCCTACACTGTTGATAATATACATGTATATGTAGATGCGCACTCTAACATGTAGTTACCATTATCGCTACTTCTGCAGCTGCCATCGTCAGAGCTATAGAGTACCAGCCACCCTTGACATGTGACTGTATCCGAATCGGCTCCGGCTCAGCCGATGCCAAGTTGACATTGCCAACACCGTAGTAGTAACTGTGATAGCAAGAGCTACCCTTACAAAAGTGTAGTCTTAGACGACTAGTCTACACTGGTAGCAGGAGCCACCGACCTACTGGTAGCGGGAGCCACTGTACGCCACCACTGACCATGCAGCACATGTGTCATATTTCGAAGTTGCCACCACACATTATTTTCCAATCAAACAAATCGGACCGTGTCACACCATTACCATCCAACCATATAACGTATTCGCACGGATGGGCCGATGCGGCTACGGTGCCTGTTCTTGCGGCTGTACTTCCTTCGGTGGGACCGATCCAAACTGTCCGAAGTTATCGAAACGACGGAGACGATCAACTTCCCGTCGGCCTACACGTCCATCAAACCTACGCACGGACTACGACTTCTGGAGTTACAAGCCTATGTCTGAGCGTGAACGCCATACGCTCAACTCCAGCCAGAAACAAAGGAGGTTACTGATGCTGATGTGGATTTCTTGAGTGGTTTGCCGGCTTGGACTGGGATCGGAGAGTGAAACCGGCAGACTTGGGTCGGCCTCGTCCTCGCAGTGGCTGCAAGACCCACGAGACCTATCCCGAGTTAGCTTTAATGCCGCATAAGACCTCCCTCTTCAACTTCAGGCGTCCCCTTTAAGTTACGACACGAACCCAATCTTCTCGGCTCACTGATGAGGCCTACGCGAACGAAGGCAACAACATCCAGTGGCTGACCCAACGCCGCAACCGGTTCAACATGCAACGCAAGAGCTACGCAGCTCGAGCCAAGCAGATGGCGTCTGAGATCGCCTGGTCACATGACCACCAGGCAGTAAGAGGGCGAACAAGGTGCGTCTGAAATGATTCAGGAGATGGAGCCCAGTGGCTTCCAAGCCTCTTCCCGCGTTGAGGAGGGCCAGATCGTGGTGCCGTCAGGCGCTCCGACGCTAAATCCAGTCCGCTACAACGGGGGCCTTCTACACCAGGGTCCTGCTAATCGAGCAATAAAAACGTTTTTTTTGTCTATGTAAAGTAATTTGGGTTGGTGTCATTTGTCTTGTTATACTTCTGCTCTTACACTCATTGCTTATTCTTGGTAATTGAATGGTTTTAGTGAAATGAGCTATGCTACAGACAGTTTATAATAGATGTCTTTGATATTTTCTAAGGGTGAATAAATACTTCAAGTATTTGTCAAGTGTTCTCAAACCACTGCAGTGACTGCAGTCACTGAAGTTGCTAGGCATAATGACCAAGGTTCTTATGACAAGCGGCCTGTTGACAACAGTCCTAAAGACAAACAGCCTCGTGCACTCCAACCTCATATATTGCCGTCCGCGTGACAAGCGTCATCGTCACGAGTTCATGACAGCCAGGTTATTACAGCTATGCGAGGTCAAGTGCCCTTGCCTACCATTTCCATGTCAGCCGTCCTCTGCTCGCTTGCTTTATTTAACGACGCCCCGCCCCCCACGTTCATTGGGTCCGAACGTGGTGGTCGTGATTCGACAGTAAGAGGTGTACTACACATGGTACCACCGGGACTCGGGGCTTTGGTCAAGTCTATGTATCCCTCCCTGAAAGAAAGCCATAAGGGCATGCCCATGGTAACGCGACTCAAAGCTGCTGGTGGATGAACATCGCGGGTTTAGGCAAACAGCCCGTGACGGACGCATCTGTTCAAGCTGCGACCTTCTTCGTGCTGTACATTTACGTCGGCTCGCTCTTGGTAGCAAGAGCCACCGTACTACTTGTTGAACAGTAGGTGCGCTCATGCGCGCCTCTTGTGTAAAAGGTAGTTTGCCACCAGTGAGTTAAAAAGTAAAACCTCTCTAAACAATATATTGTTTAGCTACTTCTAGTATTAGCAAGTACGAGAGGGAGTTCAGATCCCATCTGAGATCTGGATAGTGCAGACAGTTGCTGCTTACCATTTCATCTGTGCGATGACGACAAGAGGTAAGAAGTGAGGCCGTCGAGGACGCAGTCCGAAGACGAATCACTTCCTCATTTGCCTCAGACTGAGCACGTCTAGAGTACGGCATTTTAGGGAATAACATTAAATACACTGTTGTGAGTTTCCAACAAGTTGTCATTGTATTCATTTTAATACTACTAAGTGGTAGTAGCAAGAGCCACCGTGCCGTACGTGCAAACTTGTGATTTGTATATTTAGTGTGTTTTACACAAAATGCTTTACTACACTGTAGTACTTTTTTTTCGTTTGACAGTATTTCAAGTGCACATGTACCGACCACTGGTCGGCGACCAGTCTCAGTCAAGTTGACTCAAGAAGCACACGAGGTGGAGCGCTTCTACAACTTCTTCAGGCAGGTCATCCGTCTCCAGTTACGTGTCATGGTACTGGCTGATCTACAACGCTTTAATTATTTTAATCCCTTACTGCACCGCGAATTTTGGTTTTATTTTGTTATGTTGTACATGTATGCTGAACAATATTGATGCTTGTGTATGTTATGCAGGGCACTGGAGTCTCTACTAGCGACACGAGCGTGGTACTTCCAAGCCGGCTACGAGAAGCTCTCTCCTGTGGTTATGTCGGCTTTGGATCGACTAGTGCAAGGAAACCTCCACTCACGAGAGTTTTGGGAACGCTGCGCGAGTATAAGAACACTATCCAAGTGAATGGTGTGCGCCGTGTGCTGATGGATCTGCTGGATAATGAAAAAGATCTGCGCTTGCTGTACCTCGCTAAGCTGTACGAAAATCCGTCTCTTTACACGGATTTAAACAGCTTTGTCTCTGAGGAGGTAGAAGTGCTGATTGCAACCCACTTGCAAAGATATCTTCTTGACTCGCCCTCGCTATATCATGCAGTCAGTCACTCTTCGTTTCGCCTTCTTCCTCGCAAGACCTAAGGACTCCCACGTCAAGAGCAAACATGCCCGTGAACGGGCGCCCCACACCAACGATTAGGACGCGCGGCTGTCCATCAGTAGCGCCACGTCAAAGGCCAAGGACTGAAGAGAGCAGATACACTGGCATCAAGCCCCGACACCACTGGCGCTAAGACCGGGCGAGTATGAAGGCGGTGCCCTGGTCTACAGCAGCTAGCTCAACTGCTTGGCCGCAGCCACCTGGGAGCCGGAGCACTTCAATTACTGCTGCATGAACGGGTAGATGGTTTCGGGCAGCACTCCGTACACCAGACCAACAACGGCGTACTGGTACAGCAGACCGCTAAGCAGGTTCGGCATGGTGCTGTGGAATTTCAAGGTCTTCTATGACTTGATGTCCAACTGCCGCCCGATCTACGGCTACAGTCACTGTCCGGATGTCCATACATGCTCATCGGATGGTGCGCGTGCTTTGGTCCGTGCACTTAGACCGAGGGATTTCCACCGTTTATCAGACTTTTCGATCTTCACTACGGCCGCTGGGACAGACCTTCTTCCTCATGTTCATGATCTACCTTATCTTCGCTATAGTGGATCGACAGCTCTTCGGTGGGGTGGGGTATGGGCCCAGCGATGAACTTGTTCTCCAACTTCTGCACGGCCACGTTGTCACTGTTTCAGACCGTGTCGCGGGATGCGAACAAAAGGCATCCGCCTTGCTAAGCACAGGGAAATGACGCCTCAGCTGTACACGCTGTTATAAGATTTCGAGGAATTCTGGAGACGCCAACTAAGAATGATAAAGGACCAAGAATTGCTAGCACGTGTGATTAACGAGCTGAGAGGAGGTGAAGTGCGTCAAAGTTTGAACGAGAAGTGGATTGAACAATGCATGCGCGACACGGCCACTAGAACTTTTGAGAACTACCGGGACGGCTTGGTGTTGATGACGCAAGTATAACAAATGATGGAAAGTGGAGATGGCATGCTCAATTTGGTGGCTGAACTAAAAGAGGAGCTAGACGACTTAAAAGACGCGATGCAAAAATCTGGTTATCACGCCGTCAGAAGTTGAAGTAGGTCTAATCGTAATTCAGACTGCGTATGCAAACAAGTGGTCTGAGCAGACATCTGCTATCGCTAATGAATATTTTGACAGCGAGGAGAACAGAAATCGAATAATACATTTTATGTTGGTTGTTACAATAATGACCGTTGCTCCATGGTAAACGCTCGCGGTCTCAGTATTGTCCTTGTAGAACGAAAGTAAGTTTCCTCCTGTTTCCTGGTGTAGCTAAGGCACTTGTGTAGATCCAGGCAAATTCGGTTCTGATTTACAATTATACCAAACTCATTCTTAGTTACATTCCACGTTTAGTGTCACCATCTGCTGTGCCGTGCAGTCGGACGTCTCCTTCACATACTACATCCTGGATCCTGCTTCGTCAATCTTGATCCTCGTAGAGATTCAGATCCGGGCCAATTTCACGAAGATTTTGATCTTCGTAGGGATCCGGATCTGGGCTGACCTCTCTGAGATCTTGATCTTCTCGGAGGTCCGGACCTGGATCTTCGTGGAGATCTGGTTCTGGGGCGATATTATGAAGATCTTGACCTTCCCGGAAATCTGGATCTGGATCTTCGTCGTGTGGATCGTGATCTTCCTGGAGATCCGGATCTGAATCTCCGTCACGCAGATCTTCTTGATCTCTGCCGGGATCCTGATATGCATGACTTCCTGAAGGTCTTGATCTACGTGGAGATTTGTATCGTGAAGCCAGTCGTAGAGATTGAGATCACCTAAGTGCAGCCACGAGACAAGCGGTCTCAGATCAGATTCCTTCTTAGTCGATCACGTGGAAATCGCTTCACCACATACCCATCGCCTCACTAAGCAAATCTGTCCTTCCTCGCTGTGACCAAATATGGAAGATCTTCCTGCCGAGCCAGAGGAATAAACGGCGTGTTCCTGCTGAGTTTGAAGCGCGCGGTCCCGCGCTAAGTTCTGCCGTCCTTATAGTCGGTCTAGACGTTCACTTCCAGCATTTGAATCACCACACCCACATTCGCAAGTTGGCGCGGCATCCTACCCAACGGCTGCGCTACGGCTGGCTTGGGCAGAGCGTTGATCCGGGAAGGAGCAAGAGCTTGAGCTTTATCGAAGTCTAGATGATTTGTTAGGTTCATAACCTGTAGTTGCGTTTTCATCTTACCAGCTTCCTTACACTACGTGCATCGCAACTCCCGCTGCAATAAATTTACGATGGCGGATCGGAGTTTAAGCGGTAGTTCCAAGAGTTCCTAGAATCCTATGGAATTGAGAAGGCACCGGCAACAGCCCATAACCAAGCGAACGTGACAGTCGAAAGGGTCCACCGGTGTATCAACGAGAAGCTTCGACCGGAGGAAATCGCAACAGACGAGGACTGAGGCAACTGCTTGTTGTCAGTGGCGTACGCGCTACGGGCCTCTCATCATACCATGATGGAGTGATGCCCCGCTCAATCCGACTTCACAGGCGATATGCTGTTTGACGTCCCACACGCGGTTGACTGGAAGCCTCAACAGGAGCGAAATGAGACCCAGGTAGCCAAGGCTACGGCTTAAGAGAATGCAGGGTGAAAGTCTCACGAGTACTCCCCAAGCGACCTAGTCGTGGTGACAGATGACGACCGCGGCAAGCCAAGCTAACGCCAACTTATATGGCCCTATGAAGTTGACACGGTGTGGAACAACGATATTATCATGGCGAACAAGAAGCGCTATCTGGAAACACGTAACATACGTCGGCAAGAATACTCTAGTGTTGGTTATTTATGGGTATGACTGTTGCAGTACAGCAAAATAAATGGGTGTTGAGGCGTCGGCAAAAATTGTTCACAACTCGAATGTGGCAGACCACTGTTAAAGAATACGAAGGCGGCAACGGGAGCAATCATGGCAACTCACACGACTGTGGTGACGAACCCGATGGTTGATAAAGCCCTTTTACGTTTGCTGGGTACCATCTCGCAGGTGTCCCGGACTAGGGCTAAGGATGTTCAATTATACAATTACTATACACTTGAAATTCTTACTAGTAGAGCTAACGTAGAGATGCCAAGTAACCAATTTGATACAATGTCGCAATTAGATGTATTATCACGCCTAAAATGAACCGAATCAGAACGGTGGTTCTGATAATTTATCAGAATCAGGGACTGGGTTCCAACTTTATTCAGGATCGAAATCTTTCTCGCTTATGTTTATGAACCTTAACTTAAACGAAGAATTAGCTTTGGTAACTGTCAAGGTTCACTTTCCTTACTTCTGATTGGCTGGTTTCTCTTTGGNAACAAAATGGTTTTATTTATATGTTGTAAACTGACGAACCTATTAGCTAGCGGTAACTGGTTTCAAACCGGTAAGTTCATTTAAGGCGTGTGTATTATTAACAAAATAGTAATTCGACATATGCGTGCTCTGATACTTATTATACAGTTGATGGAGAGATGCTGCGAAAAACACATTCCATAAGTCAGATAAAGACTCCTTTCCGCTGCGAGCTGTTCTATACCTTGTATCGACCAAAGTCCAAAAACACGTCCTCATACTCGATTGAACCGAGCATAGGAACAGTCGTCATGGCACCGTCCAGAAACCGAGCCCGACGCACCCAAGAAGACGATGATAACGAAGCCCGTGACCGTTGGGATCATTTGTTTGTTGAGGCAGATGCACGGCAGCGCGCATTGGCTCGCTACGACGCCCAAGGCGGTCAGAGCGACTCTGACGATGAGGATCGCTCCGCTCCATCTCCAAAATACGACAGGTGTCTTGCCGTTCAAGGTTCCGGTCGCGTACTTCTAATGTGCAACTTTACTCCTGTGGAGTTCGAGCAGCATTGGGATTCCGTCGAACGCTATGTACTGGCCAACTAGAATGTGGGTAGAGGCAAAAAGAACGCAAACTCGCCAAAAGACATTCTATTCATGACCCTCGGCACTTTGAAACACTGTGGTAGTTGGGATACTGTGGCTTCCGTTTTTGAGATGGCTCCATCGCCTTTTCAGAAGATGGTTAAGCGATATCTGGGCATGTTGGAGCCTTTCTTGTACGAAACATTCGTTCAAGATGAGGAAAAACGCTGGACAATGAAGCAGTTGACTTTAACCGGCAACGTCTTCAATGAGTCAAAGGACAATGAAGTAGTTGACTCTAACAGGCAAAGTCTTTAAAGAGTTCAACTGTGCTCGCTGCGCTACTGACGTCGCGTTTCAGCATGCAGATCGACCTTGCGGGGGATACAATAACGCGAAAAAGTTCTTCAGCGGGAAACACAACCTGTATGGCCACAAGGTTGGGGTGTCGGTCCTTCCGAAAGGAACGGCTATCAATTGCACTGAGTTTGAGCCTGGAAGTGGGTTCGACGTCACTATATTCCGCGGCAATGGAGAGTTTCACCGATTTACAATGCAAAATTGCAGGACGAGCGTGCTTTGAACGACGAAGGGCCGTCGAAGGATCGCTTTAAAGACGCCTGCCGTGCTGGTGGACAAAGGGTAGCAAGGATTGGTTGCAGAGTACCGCACGATACAACCAAAGAAGAAGGCCAGAGGAGCACCACCTCTAAGCTTGCAGGAGCGAGGTAAAAATGGCAAAATCTCGCACGACCGCGTCATCGTAGAAAATTACTTTGGACGGTTGAAGACATTGTGGGGAGTTTGCTCCCATAAATGGGTTTGAGGCAGAAAGTCGTACAACTTGTACCTCCGAGCTTGTGTGGCTCTTACAAACTTTAACGTCCGACTGAAACGCCTTCGCAGTGGAGACGGAGATAGTTTCCGGCGTTACGAGGCGCGTCTGAAGTAGATTATAGCTGAAATTGAGGCAGCAAAAAAAGAGAAAGCGTGAGCTGTATAGAGATAACCGACGTTCGCGGCTAGAGCTTAGTGCGCGCCCTAGTACTCGACCCAGGATGACCCCAAATCGGAGAACGAGTGTCGGTAGCCAACTTAACAGCCCGTGTAGCACTGTGTATGATGGATCATCGTAGTTTCTAGTATTTTTGTCCATGCCCAAATGCCTCCGTGTTGTATCATCTCTGTAAGACAGCAACGGCACAGTACACAGGCCTGCATCTTTAAACACTCGTAGACGTCGATAAACAATCTGTACTCGTTTATTTTTAGCGATTATCTGTTCATCTATTGATTGCAAATCTAATTTGCTTTGTGAAGTCTGCATTACTTTGTAATTCGACGGGTACTTCCTAATTGAATTTGAGCCCTAGTGATTTTAGAAATGCGGTTTGATACTTTTTTTTACATTTCCACTATTGGGCAGATTGCCTTTTGGGAACCAAGCCAAACCCAGGCAACATTCACATACTTTGAATACAGGGTATAACTCAGGAAATAGAAACCATATCCCTCAAATACAGGTATACGTTTTTACGAGGGATTAAATTATTAAACTAGGGCTTCGCGCAGGCAGGGATAGCTTAGTATACGTTTCGGTAAACAGTACAGCAGATGTATGCATTATAGGTGACAAGATTTCAAGGAGTGGGGATAAATGAATTATTAATTGAGATTCTAGATTTGAGACACTTAGCACGAATGATCGTTGACTAGATTTGGAGAGGGCTGAACTCATCCGCTCGTTTGCAACGTCAAGCCGACGCCTGTTTTGATTCGGCAACTCGAGATTTCCGCCTTGACGCTGCTTGACGTTCTTACGCTGACGGCTCTGCATGATCTTTTGTGGAAAACAGTCTAACAGCACCATTCTGCAGTCAACTTGCATCAATCACCTTGTATCAACCACCTGCTACATCGCCAACTTCGTTGTCGACTTATGCAGAAAACGTATAAACACTCAGAATAAGTATACTTACTCGACGAACATGTCCGTTTACATTCCGATAAACAAAGTTGAATTAATCGAAGCTTGTATACTTTTTGTACGTGCGTGCGTTACGATATAAACCCCGTCCGGCTGTCCAGCAGCTACTACAAAGTAGGCATCTGCTATCCCAGTATAACAGTTGCCTTTGTTTTCTACTTTAATTACTTCTAACGGTTAACTTAGGTTAAAAATATTAAATTTAAGAATAATTTGGGTAAGAGTGCCCCCCCCCCCCCCTCCATACTATATTTTTTTCCGACTGCCTACCTCTCCGACGTGTACCAGCGACCATTTGTGTGTGCCACAAAATTTGGTTGTAAGCTACTATGTAAAGCGTTTAAGGGAAATAAAAACGATGGGGTTGGCGAGGAGTCTGTTTGAGTCAAGTTTGTAAATGGCAGGAAATCGCGTGAAACAGCCTGTGGGCTGAGAAAAACGGCTTTTTTAAATTACATACTAAATCTGACTTGAGAACGATGTGCTCTCAAGCCGGCAAATTCATAAATGAAGCGCAAACTTTGCGGCTGTCCGGGTAACCAAGCTTCTATCCGGATAAAGAGAGGAAACAACAACCACTCATCTAATCAACGTAATTCTATTGGTCAGATATCTACCAATGGCAATTTGCCAACACTCAGCGTGAAGCAAACGCCGGAGAGAGTCTCCTAACCACTCACTACAGTTATACCTTCGCCGATAGAGCAGCCCGGAGCTCATTCACCAATTTTTCGATGCTACTGCTCAAGTCTTCTGCCACTCGACAGCAGGATATTCTGCCCCCCTCCCGCCGCCCCCTATCCCGTCGACAACGTAGCTCAATGGAGCTGTTGCTCTGAGGATGCTGGTTCAAGTCCAGCCGTTGTCTAATGCTGTGTTGATACATGTACTGGTTTTACTTGCCAACTACTTCGAGTATATTCTGTGTGTATCCAGGTGCAGGATCCTTGATAGCAGTCGTTTGTAGTAGATGATGGCTATCGATCCTGTCCTTCAGGGCTCCAGAGCGGTGAAGAGTACGCAAGTGCTTGAGGACAGCGCCAGACCCGCGCGGCATCGTCTTGTTCTCGGCTAGGAACGCAAGCACTGCCGCTTCTGCCTTCTGGCCAAGGCTCAAGACCTGATCGCGATAGCTGGATGCAGTGTCGTCAAAGACGAAACCGTCGCACAGGAAGAGCTTCATGAAAGCCACCAGCAGCTTGGCGTCCGACTTCTGCTGCTTCGAGATGGGTGCTAGCCACAGGCGCGGCTCCTGAGCATACCACGCAAACCACGTCGCATGAAGGTGAGTCGCTGGTCCACGTCTTCGCTTTGCCTTCTCTTGGTCTTGGTTTGGTTGGTTCTGACGCTTGTTTCTTCTGTCTTGTGCTGGCTTCCCTTCCATTTTAGCTTCTAGGCCATCCATCCGCTCATCTTGGCGCTTGATGTGATCCATTAACTGATCAATCACACTACGTTGGTGGTCGATTATCTTGCTCTCGTTGGTTGGTTCTCTGCGAGGTTGGTCTGCTTGTGCTTTCTGTGGCGTGGGTTTGTTTTCTGCACAGCTGGCAAGATGCGACGGCCAAGCTAGCAGTTCAGCAACCGACGATCCCACGTGTTCAATAGCAGCCTCCATCCGGCGGACAGCAAGCCCGTCCTGACGAAGCTCCTTCATCAGCGGGTAGTGCAGGATCAGGTAAGCCGTCAGAACGTCTGCGACCTGTTGACTGATGTTGTACTTGGAGCTTTCTAGCTTGTAGCAGGTTGTGATTC
>LGSM01000791.1:0-11199 GCA_001314345.1 Phytophthora multivora | reverse complement strand
TTTGACCCCAAAAAAGTGTTGACCCAATTTTGACCTGCGCAGCGGTTGACCCGAAACAAATTCTTCTTGAGTTGCTATTTGGATTTCGATGTTCAGGAAAAAGCGCGAAAACGATAACGAGCTCTAGTCGGGGTCGGATGGTGTTGGACTTTGATGTTATGCGAACTTCGAGCCAAATGGCAGTCTTTGATTGCCACATTGGCGGTAAACTAATCGCGCAAAGTGATAAGTATTCTTACATCGAAGACGCGTCCAACAATCCATGGATCTTTTCCCACTGCAACGAGTCCACGTCCAGCAACTGCCACCGAAATTCCAATGGCTTCGACTCCGGCTTGTAGCCGAGGTATCCCAACCGACCGCAATAGATGTAAGGACCCTTTTACAACGCAAAACAGGAATACAAATGTGTGAGTGATCAGCACACCTGCGTCGGCCTGTCCAGTTCAGCGTACCTGTGTATGTCGGATAAACAGTAGCAACGGCTCCTCCCCCTCCTTCTTGTCGTAGTATGATTCATGAAACCTTAACCTTTCGAGGCCCCTCTTCATCCCTCTCAATCGCACAACCAATGGTGACTCGTCGTGCCACCGATTCTGACCAAACCACTGGAAATGCACCGCACTGCCTCCTTCTTCCGTCTCTTGATGGAACACATTGTCGTAAGGGGAGTCACTCTCGACGTTCACGAACAACGCCACTGCGTTTTTCCAGGGCTGAACACCACTCATCTTGGAAAATTTGGCCACATAACCTGGTGAGCACAGACCCTGCATCACTGTGTTCTTCCCCACGGGCAGCAGCTGCGTCCCCAGACATCGTTCATGGAATTCTTCAAGTTGAATTTCAATCTGCGAACTCGAGAGATGCTGCTTCTTGCCCTTATAAGACACCGAAAGCTCTGCAGGGTGGGTGGACGGCAGATCTAAAAGCTCTGGATGCTCCGTTTTGACTCGCTTAGGTCTTGGCAACGACTGGATCTCAATTAACTCTTCAGTCTCGCTCACGTGAACATTTTCCCTCTGTTGGCGCTGACGAATTGACCTCCTTGTGGGCTGCACTGGTTCGGTTTCTCGTTGCTTGCGGGTAGTACGAGCTCGTCGCTGTGGTTTGGAGATCTCTAGTGCTTGTAACTTCTGCTGGTTGGCCTTGACGCGGCGCTGGCGCTTAGCCTCATACTCGCTTAGCTCCATGTTGCCATTCAATCTGTTAGAAAAATGATAAATAACTTACCGCATATAACGTATATTTAACATTTAACGGTCATGTACGATCCACAACAAAAAATGAGCGACGTCAAGCCGAAGCCGCCGACTAAGGCTCGCCGCGTATTGCTGTGTACGCGCAGCTACCTGGCGTCTCACTGTCTCTCATTATGGTCCGAAGCTGCTCCTTCCCTTCCTCTTTATGCACATATCACTATTGTTGTTCTTCTCTTGGTATTAACCGATATATCAATTATTTACTAACGGCTCTGCTACTGCTACTTTTCTCCTATTATGCATCTTGCAGCTGGGGGACGTACGTGCTAGGACTTATATGGTTGCTACTACACCCTGCGATCACTGTCACCACCGGTAGAACTCTCCATCTCTTCGTACCACTTGTAAAATGCTCATTCTAACTCGACTACATGTTGTTAGGCGAATTAAAGTGTCGAGGGACGTACATGTCCGAAAACGCTCTACTAATCGACCTCATGGAGGCCCGAGCTAGTCACCAGGAAGCCAACTGGGCTCGGAACTTCCATCATGATCTATTGAAGCTGCCAGAACTGCCTTCTACTGGTTGTGGGGCCAACTGTTCCCACGTTGTGGATTGGATCGACACGCAGTTACGTGGTTTGGACCGTGTTGAAGCTTATCGCCACGTTTTCCAGACAGATCCAGCTCTAGAGCCACGTACCAATGTATATGGCGTCCTAAGGGCGTCCCCGTTGGCGGATGGAAAGGTAAAAGAGTAAAACCTATCGTGGATTCTGGTTGGATACTAACTGTTTCTTTGACTTTCAGGAAGCTATTGTGCTGGTCACGCACTACCGTAACGTTGGAGCGGAGAACGGTAACAATTCCGGCTTGTCCTTTGGCTTGGCTTTGCTGAAATACCTGTCCAGGGTCAAGTGGCTGGCGAAAGACGTGATTCTCCTCGCTGCAGACGGTAACATTGAAGTCTTGAGGTTGTTTCTAGGGTAAGATGAAGAGTGTTTAATGTTGATGTTACTGTAGATGGTGCTCTGGATGGAAGTGACGGGTACGCCCCCGGTACTGAAGCCTGGTTGCAGGCGTACCACTTGGACCCCGTCGACAGCGGCTTACACGGTGCTCTTCCGATGCGAGCTGGCGTTATTCGAGCTGCTGTCAACCTGGAGACAATGTTCGACTCGCGTCAAGCAAACGCAGTCGGCATTTATACGGCTGGTATGAATGGCCAGCTACCAAATCTGGATCTCGTCAACACAGCTGTGCGTGCGTTTCGCGAGCACCAAATTTCTACGATTTTGGACCGTGCTGAGACCCAAGGTACTACAGCGCGCAAGGGATTCGTATCATCTCTGCTCGAGCGCGTTAAAAGTCTGAGTGATACGCATACGCCGCAAGAATTCAAGGAATACGCTCGAAACTACTTGACGAACCTTGAGGGAATGCTGCACTTCATGACGACATTGGCATCCGGACCTTCAGGACCCCATGCCAACTTCATCAGCTACAATATCGACAGCATTACGCTGTCGATGACAAAAAGTGCGGCTTCTAGTAACCGCCCACTTGCTCCGCGCGAGGTGCTTCGATCGATTGAGATGGTCGTTCGAGCACTCAGCAACCTGGAAGAGAAGCTGCACCAGTCATTTTTCCTCTACGTTCTCCCCAACACGTCGACATTTGTATCTGTGGGCGAGTATGTCTACGCTGTGCTCCTAGCCATCTCGCCCGCCATCGCCCATCTGCTGTATCTGGCGAACCAAACCACGGGAATGCGCGTTGCGTTCGCGCTGACTGCCTTCCTCGTGGTCGAAACGCTTTCTGTGCTACTCCTTATGGGTGTTTGCAGGTATTTTGCCACCCCAACTGCGTCGTTGCAAACCTTCAGCCCCAGTGATTTGTCGAGTACACGATGGTTCGTGGTAGCAATTGTGATTTCAGTGGTACAAGCTTTCGTGCTTGTGGTGGTAATGCCTGTGCTGCGTTCAGTGGATGGGTTTTCCGGTTGTGTGGGGATTTACGATTGGAGGGAGAAACTTTCGACGTATGAAGCTGAACAGCGAAGGAAACTCCAGATGATTGAAGAAACTGCTGCATCTGATTCGAGCGTTGAAATTCCGGACCTTGACTCAGGCTGGCGTGCTATTAAATTCATCACGATGGCGGTGATTGTGTGAGTTGTTGATCCCCCGGCTATTCGACCTCGTTTTATTACTTGCTAACCAGATTTTTTGTTGTTGAAAATAGGTACGCTCATTGCATTTTGGCGATACTGAATTACCCGATGGCTCTCTTCTGCGCGATTCCAATGGCCCACTTCGCTCGCGTGGCTCCTTTCAGCTCTTCTACGCGATATAGAAATGTTTGGAACGGACTGTGGTTCTTTGTATCGTCTCCACTTGTTCTCCTGACCCTGTTGAACTGGAGTCATCTAGGTACGCCCCTCATGAAGCTCATCGATAGTATCGCTGACTCTCTCTTTTACTGTTTTTTACAGATGTTGTAGCTGCCCTATCGTATGCTGTCGATAGCTTTGTCCACCGCGTCAACTTGCTAGCTCTGGCTTACACGTGCTGCATCTACGTTTCTGTGCACACGTTGTCGCTAGCAGTTTGGACCCATCCTACTCATAGCAACAAGCAGAAGCAAGAATAACAAATGAGAGAGTCCACACGATCTTCTGACTGGTTTTTAGGTAAATGCGAATTTGGTTAGTAGCTCCAGCCCGCGTTCCGGCGATGGTTCAAAGCGCAGTTGGTAACAATCACCAGCCACCAGAGCGTAGACGGCCATTCGACTGCCTCCGTACGCTACGAGTTGTTTCCACACTGTGGGGAGCATCTTTGAGTTCTCTCGGAAGTGTTTCTTCATGCGGTCGTGCATGACACGAACAGATTTCTCAAACTAAACAAGCAAAACAACCAGTCAGACAGTTTCATCCACGAACTGAGGCTGCTCTCTCCTTACTGTGCTAGAGGTGGCTTCAAGAACTCGACGAACTTCCTGACGCGGTGAGTGGTACTGGATTTCGGAGGCTGGGACTGTTGCCATTAGCGTCTCGATCGAAGCGATCAAAGGCACAAGCTGCTTAAACGCGTACTCCCAGACAGAAGCCACGTAGCGTTGAAGGTTTTCGCTGTATCTTTCTTGAGCTTCATCTGCAAATTGAGCTAGTGGGAGGTCCGTCGACGAGTTGATTGTCCTCAAATTATCACTGAGAAAGAGATAGTTTTCTAAAGAAAAAGAAGAACAACGTCAGAAGTTTTATCATCCAACAACAAAAAACGCAAAACATACCAAGGCGAGTCAACGCAGCGTACTTCGGCCGGGACTCAGCGATTTTATCGATCCACTGCATTGTAGCGGGGACGATCATGTTGTAGATAGACACTAACGTGCTATCGTTCCCTTTTCCAGCCCCACTCTCCTCCATTCGAGCGATCATATTCTGAGCCAATAATAACCTATTTCAGTGCATGCATATCCAACATCTGTGGTTCATATCTTACCACAATCTTTTTCGTCGGACCAAGCACCCCGGCCATCTTCGTGTCGACGTTTTGAGCGCTAATCCAAGCCTCCTGTAAATTAAAAGGAACAAGTAAGACTAATAGAGAGGACCTACGATAAAGCCAATATCCGGTACCTGTTCTTCCGTAAATTTGATCAACATCCGCTTCATCTGCAGCTGAAAGCTAACCATGACATTGTAAAGAAACGCACTCTGCTGACGGTACTCCTCCATCGACCCATTCACGAGAACCACAAGTGCCAGCGCGTCCAAAATGTTCCGACTCCCAGCGGCTTCGCCGAATTCATTCATTCGCTTCAGTAGCTTGTCGAACACTCCTTCCATCATCATAGTCAGATCCTCCTGCTCGTGCTTGCCACTTGCTTTATCCGTGAAAAACAGACGAGTTACTAGTCGCTGCTCCCTCTGCACGAGAGGAATGAGGTGGTCGAGCGCTTGTTGCATCAAAGGAGAAGCGCACATTGTATCGCCAACACTGAAATGCGAGGAAGAGAGGTGAATTCCTCTGGATTGAATAGCTGTTGGCTTGTGGAAGTGGTGTTTGGACGTCCGAGGGAGTTTATCTCGCAAACACCGGAACATTGACTGCACGTGAGCATTGTAGACGCCAGATAACTGCTTGGTGTACGACTGTCTCAGAGCCACAAGGATGCGAGGGTCCAGCGAGTTCAGATGCGCAAAGAGAGACTGGTAGTCCATAAGAGCGTTATGAAGAGGATCGCTTGTAAAACTCCAGTTCATCTCGTCGCTACCTGAAAGGCCTGAGGGCTCACGTCGGTCTCGTCGAGATGAATCGCTGCCACTTGTCCACTGCTTCACTTTCCTCTGGAGAAAACCGTCAAATGCTGTCGAAAGTTTTTCGCCAAAAACCACAGCCAACTTGGACAATTCAACTCCACGTGTTCGGAACGCCACCATTTCACTGGCTGGGTACTCTTGAGTAGATTTAATCGCTTGATCCATTGCAGCTATAGCTGCTACGGTAGTTCGGGTTCGTTCGGTCACCCCAACGTCTCGGCCTACGTCTCCTCTGTCGCTTGTGACTCCGGTCGTGCTTCCTCCTATTTCACCAGGGAAAACGTCCACTGGGGATAGGAAAACTTTCATGTTCTCCTTCGAAATCTCTACTTGAGCCATCAGTTTTGCCAACACCTCCTCTAACGAGACGCTGTTCTTGAAATGCATCTCCAACTGGTTGTTTAGAGCTTCAAAATGCTGCATACTATTGGACGTTTGGCCCAGAGATTCATCCGACTCATTTGTCCAGTCCTGGATCAGGGTGATGCGGTGCTGAACCGCATCGATCGCTTCTAGGATCTTGTCCACCGAACTCAGTTTTGAAGTGCTTGTCGACGGAGCAACCGATGCGTCGCCATCCAATGAAAGTAAGAACGCGATGTTTTCATCTTCCAACGCCCGCAGCTTCTTCCGCAGGTCTTCCTCTACAGCAGAGAGCTGCACTTCACTCCAACTAACGTCATTCAGTAAACTGAGAGCTTCATTGCTCTCCGGCGAAGCGAGGCGAAGTCCAGACACGTCGATTCCAGCGTTATCCACATTCTTCTTCCCACTGGCGTCCTCATCAGCACCTGGATCTACCTCCAGCGAGCCATTCTTCTTTATATCAGCCTTCACACATCAACTGTCAAAAAATGACACTTAACTTTCAAAACGATAAAACAAATACAAACCATAGCTTGAACGAGATCGATATCAACGTCGTAGAGTTTCTGCAAATTGAGTCGATTCGCAGTCTCTTGCAGTTCCTCCACGTTGATCCGCACTAGTCTCGGGAGTGTCGTCTACAACCCAAAAACACCATAAAAAATAAAATTGAAGACAATTTAACAGTTTCCACCTTTTACGTACTTGATTTTGCACCACAAGAGCACTCAAACTCCATAGAAACTCGTGCATAGCTGTCCCACTTTCTCGCGTTTCCACAAGCCACTGCCACGACGAAGATTCTCCACTGAAAAACAGCGCAAACGCTCCTTTTGGCTTCTCTGGGCCAATGCCATTGTGCTCAATGGTGTCCAAACCGTTCAAGTTCCACGAGTTGCGCACGTCCACCGACAAGTTGCTCAGCAGTTGCTCATAGTGGAGCTCCAATTGTGCTTTCACTGCATCTTGCACCGTCACACACAGCACAAAGTACATGTACCTGGTGGCATTCACTCCGTGACCGAAAAGCCGCTTGGCCTCGCCTTCGCTTTTCGGTCTCTGCACTTGAATGAAAGAGAAAACTCTCTTACGACCAGCAGTGGCTGTTAAAACACCACCGGTCGAAGGCCGAGGAACGGGTTTTAACGTATGGAAGTGCGTGTGCAGTGTTTGACGGACGTCCTCACGAGAGACGCTGCCCAAGGGCTTCACCTTACTCAGGTCCATTGTTCATCAATAATGGGAAGATCGCAATGATCACGACCTTTCGAACAAAATTTTGTTTTTGATATAACAACAAAAAAAAAAACGTTTACATGTTAAATCAATTGTTTGGTCTACCTAGTCTAGGTCCTAGCCGCCGCCGCCGCCGCCATAGATCTCTTCGCCTGAAGATCTGCGGCCCTTTTTGCTGCGGCATCCGCAATCTTCTTAGCAAGAGCTTTTCTTGCCTGAACGTCTGTAGTTCTTTTGGCTGCAGCTTTGGCAGCAGCGTCGGCAATCTTCTTTGCTGTCTCCTTTTGTGCTTTAATCTCCTGAGCTCTTTTCGCCGCTTCCTCTGCAATTTTCTTGGCCTGAGCCTTCTTCGCTGCAAATTCTTGAGCTTTCTTGGCTGCAGCCCTGGCAGTTTTATCCACTTCTCCTTTAACGTACATTTTGTAGTGACTGTCGAGAGCTCCGTATCTCTTGCGCTTGATTGGGTTCTCCACCTTCGCAATCGCCGCGCTAAACTCTGTTGGGCTCACTCCGGACTTATACCAGTTGGCGAATTGCTCCTTCATTGGCTTCATCTGATAAGCTGCCAGCGCGGTGCCGATCTCATCGAGGTTTTTTGTAGTGAGCCAAGGCGTCAGTACTTGGTTATAGTGCATGCTCGTTCGGAAGTTGTTGAACTTCGTCAAAATCGGCATATTCTTGATTCTGTTGGGCATCTCCATCAGCTTGGCAACCACGTCATCTTCGTGTTGCCACCACTTTGCAAACAAGGCAACTTCACTGTCGTAATTCTTCAGGGCGGCCGCAATGTCATCCGCATTCATGAGCTTCAGGAGTTTGTCTGCGTCAATACCTCGCTCTTCTTCGACAAAACTGTTCTTGTTAGAACTTCGGAGGAAGCGCTTTGGGGTTTCTTCAAATGTATTGTCATCGACAGAGGACAACACATCCGACTTTTCCGCTACAGTTGCGACGGCAGGAACCCCGCTAGCAAGGAGCGCAGATGCGATAACTAGGACCACGAAGCAAACACGCATGATTGGTTCTAAGCTGGAGGAACTTTGAGAATGGGGTCGTGAAGCAAACGGGTGTGGGGAATCAACGTGGCGATAAAGTTATTGATTGCGAGACTCGCAATGCGAGCTGCAATTCCACCAGCTGGGAATACGGATAGGCAAAGAAGAGCTGCTTCCTTACCGGTTCTACATGTACATGTACTGTACCTTTCCAGTAAAGGTACACAATAAATGTACTCACATACACGTACATGTACTACTGTAGTTTGATATTACATCAGTCTGCTAGTCCGAAACATTCCGTCAGTTAGCTAATATTATTTTAACAAGCGAAGTTCAGCAGCAACCATGTACTGTACAGTGCAGTCTGTAGTACAGCACAATGTACTAGTAGCACCGGCATATACATGCACATGTAGTGCGAGGGTGAATGCGTGCAGTTTCCGAACTTGAATTATCACAACAGTATTTGTTGAGTTCTCACAAAATATAACTGGAAGTGACTACAGTGTTCCGGTACGAGATTTCAGAAAGGTGCAACCATCACCTAAGCGCCAATTTGGCGCGCCAAAGCAGTTGCTCATAGTGGAGCTCCAATTGTGCTTTCACTGCATCTTGCACCGTCACACACAGCACAAAGTACATGTACCTGGTGGCATTCACTCCGTGACCGAAAAGCCGCTTGGCCTCGCCTTCGCTTTTCGGTCTCTGCACTTGAATGAAAGAGAAAACTCTCTTACGACCAGCAGTGGCTGTTAAAACACCACCGGTCGAAGGCCGAGGAACGGGTTTTAACGTATGGAAGTGCGTGTGCAGTGTTTGACGGACGTCCTCACGAGAGACGCTGCCCAAGGGCTTCACCTTACTCAGGTCCATTGTTCATCATACCGGTAATGGGAAGATCGCAATGATCACGACCTTTCGAAGTAAATACGCTGGACATGGTTGGTATATACGACGCCCATGGTCGGTTCTAAGCCAGAAGGAACTTGGGAAAAGAAGCAAATGTGTGAGGTGAAAGCAACATGGCGACAAAATCATCGATTGCAAGCAGCATTTCAATGCGTAGGATCCCAGCTGGGGTTACGTAGCATCCCAGGATAGTTTCCGTGATACGGATAGGCTGAATTTCCCACAGTTCTATTACTCAAAAGTGCCTGAGAGATAAGACTGGTTTCCGTGTTATTTTTTACTGCTTCAGATACTACAAGCCCGTGAATTAGTTACAACCGGTAGTTCTTTTAGAAGTCTTATGCTGGACTGGCACTGGTAGATGTAGTTCCTAAAACCTACCTGAAAAAGTCGTGATCAGGGATTGGTAGCAGAATTAGATTTAGTAGTATTAACTGCTAATTTAGTTAGTAATAATACTATAGTAGTTAGTAGATTGCGTCGCCGCCACAGTTAGTACTAACCAAAATTAGCAGGTTTGGAAAAGGTGCACTTAGTACTAAAAAAACTGCTAAATCTTGGAAGGGCGCAATGGGTAAATTCCCGCCTCCGATCTTCCGCTCAGTTGCCCCCTCCCCCATTTCGCGTTTAGCTTCGTCCAAGCAACACAGTTCTGGCAGTGATGAAGTGCTCCAAAAACGGGTGCGACTTCGACCACCTATCGACGACGTACCCGTGCACCATTTGCAGCCGACATGTCCACCACGTATGCAGCAATGAACTGTGTGTGGACGCACCTTTCTCAAAATAGTACGTTTGATACACATGACGCAAAGATCTTTTTGCTTATGTACTGTTTGCTGTACGATGCACCAGTTTCTGCAGCGAAGCTTGTGTTCGCCGTTATCGGGCTGTCGACGGCGCAGGGTACGAATCAACCTTAAGTAGTATTTCCGGTATTTCGCCCTCAAGCCAGGCGACAGTCGTTGACGTAACGCAAAGCCCCGAGCCGGAAGAAGCCGAGCAAACGCCAGAACCGGAACCAGAGGCAGAAGCACAGCAAACGCTGGCGAATGGCATCCCGGCTTCAATGCCTCATCATGTTCAGCGTGGATCGGACCCAGTTTGGAAGGTCATCCATCGCTTAGACAGCTCATTCAAACGTCGCAACGCCGTATACACTCATATATGTGTGCTATATCTACCAAGCGCAGCAGTTGAAGTGCAAAACAAGCAACGGTTCTGTGCCAGCGACTACACCATTGGCAAGTCCTCCAAGTGAAGAGTGCTACAACGCATCAGAAGATGAGATGGATCTATTGTGTGGGGAACAAGTGTCAATCCAATCAGAACAATGCCTGACGGATTCAGCTTTGAAGGCTGAAGCTGACGCGCTTCTGCAAAACTGGCTTGGCCTACGCATCGAGTGGGCTGAAGTTATTAATCTCCAGTATCCAGAGGACACCGACAAGCGCTCGGCTGTGTTATCCAAACTGCGAACGAAAAACAGGAAGGGTGAGAGTGTCTGGAACGTGGAGAAGCTTTGTAAGCACGTGGACGTCTGTCGGTGGTTTGCAATCGAGGGGTGTAAATTTCCTTCCATTTCGAAGTTGGCTCGAGTTTGGTTGGGTCGCAGCACCTCCACGGCTTTCCAGGAGCGAGTTTTCTCCTCAGGATCTTTCGTTATGGGACCACTACGCACTAGAACGGATAATGAGCGTGCTCAACAACAGCTCATTCTGCACCACAACCGAAAAGAGATCGAACGCATGGAGAACAGCGATCGAGCTGTGTGGTAAGTCGATTAGTACTAACGGATTAGTACTAAACAACGTTAGCAGGTTTTATTGTGGTGCATTTTAGTAGTATTACTAATTCATAGGTTTTCAAGTTTGACCCAGATAGTACTTATTACTTTCAGGTCAACATCGCGACTGCTACCAATCCATGGTCGTGATACGTGTTCTAGGCTACCGTGAATACCGTGCGTGTGAAAACCTATATCCGGATATGTACATGCACAGTTCGTTAGAACTGTGTCTAGTAGGGGTGGGGTCGTTTGAGATGACGCTGATGCTAATGTAACTTTTCTACAAATACCGGTATTTCTTGTACACGAAGCGTACACAACGTTTGTAGTAAGGGCGACGGTAACGGGGTCGATACCGTCGGGTATTTTAGA
>LGSM01000790.1:0-11204 GCA_001314345.1 Phytophthora multivora | reverse complement strand
TTTTTGTCGTTCTTGGTCGTTCTTGGTTGTTCTTGGTCGGAGAGGCGGCAAATATGGGAGTGATACTCAGCACACCACTCATTTGTAGCACGATACACATATCTGGTCATTAACTCCGACTCGATACGTCGGAATCGCTCTGTTCCGACTGCAACCTCAATACACGTTTCTTATTGGGTGAAAATAGGAAAATGAGAGTGATATGATTCGCCAAAATGATGAAGGTGGGCAAAGCGTATTCATTAACGCATCTGATTGGCCAGTGAGCACCATACTACGATCAAGTGTGGTCGGAGAGAAAGTGTTATTCATCCATAACTTTTCCCTAAGTTTTTTTCTTACAAGTGCCTAATTAGGTTGCCAGCTAAATGGGCAAGTGATTTAGAACCTTAACTTTACGCTCAAATGGAGGATGGCAACGCAGCATTTATTGTCTGATACACTCAGTGCACTTCCATCATCATAGTTATACGTACAAGTAAGAAGACTAAGCCGTTTGGTTGTAGTACACCGTGTCCTGGAACTCAGCGTCGCAGTACGGGAACAGCGTGTCCGAGTCGGACGGGGCGAAGAGGTTCTTACCGGCCGTGTACGTCGAGTAGCAGCCGAGCACAGTGCACACGACGATGATAACGCCAGCACCGAACTTCTCGTACAGCGGGACGTGCTCCCACGTCTTGATGAGGTAGAAAACCGTGGGCAGGACGATGCAGTTGGCCGTGATAGCCGAAGCGCCCACGAAGTCGACGAAATCCGAGAAGTGGTCCTTGAACACGATCGACAGGATCACCAGCACGACGATAATAGTCAGACGCAGCACGATGTACTTGATCGCGTTGGCACCGCGGTACTCTGCCGCTTCCAGCTCGTGGTTGTTGTTGATCTCGCCCGTAAGAGGAAAGACGGACGTCCGCGAACGGCGACTGGACGTGACGCTAACACGGGAGACTTCGCTCGCCTTAGCCAAGTCGCCCACCGGCGTGCCGGCCTCCTGGTAGCCGATGGCATTCTCAATATCCTCCGACTGCTTCTTGTGCATGCCCAGCACACCACGCTCTGCGATGTAGAAGGCCGGGTTGATGAGCACGGAGAAGGCAATGGTGACGTGCATCTGCATGGCCAGGTACGCCAGCACGACGGTGCCCCACTTGGGAGCGAAGCCCAGCGACGTGAGACCAGTGGCCGCGTCCGGGTAGATGACGTACAGCAGGTTACCCGAGACCTGGCAACCGACCGAGAAGTACGGCACGAAACCGAGGATCAGCAACAGACACATGATGAACACCATCGTTACGGTCACGACGCGGGGCATCCGGGTGGGGTCCGAGTGCTGACGCTGCACGTCCGACAGAACGATACCAGCACCGAAACCCATAGCGAGAGATCCGAAGGCACCGACCACCTGGTCAAGACTGAGCTCGGGCGACGGCACGGACGGGTGGTCGCGCATGCCGTGGGCCACGATGGCAATGCCCAGCGAGTCGGCAATGAGCGTCCCCATGCAACCGGCGAAGGCGGCGCCAGCACCTTCCTTCAGGGTGGGCACTAGGGCGAGCGGCAGCACTGTGATGGTCATGAGGACGATCCACGTCGTGGTGTCCCAAGCATCGGGGAACAGACCGTCGAGCAAACCACCGCCGAGCACCAGGAAGACGCACGGCATGAGCAGGCAGGAGCCCATTTGCGAGACGACGCACAGCCAACGGCCGGTCTTGCCCATGCACCACTCACCGAGGTCACTGAAGGTGTTGACGGAGTTGGGCGCCAGCAGAAGCACCTTGGACATGGCCACGGAAGCGTAGATGTTGGCGAGAGCCATGAAGACCGTGGCGCAGAAGCCGAGGACCGGCCCGGCGCGGGCGAAGTTGGCCGGCATACTCAACGTGCCGACGCCGCACATGCAGCAAAAGAGGCTGAAGGAGAACTTGGCGTCCTCGAACGTGAAAAACGGCTGCTTCGCCATGGTTGTCGCGGTCGAAAAGCTGTTGCGAGGCTGGTTGGGACTTGGAGACTGCGCGGTTGACAGCCAAATTCAAAGTGAGCAAAGGTTGCCGCTGCTGCATGAGCGCGTTGGCCGGCGGAAACCGCCGTGGCTGCTCTTGCGCGTGCACGCAGCACGGCCACCGAATAGACTTCGCGTTGCCGTGGCTGCCGAAAAGTCTGGATACGACACAAGTATACGGATATCAAGACGTGCAAAGACCTTTCGGGGCAAGGACATGAGAAGGGGGCCCGTGGGGGTGTTGGGATGCAACGCACCGGTACAAAATGCATCACAACAAGCCTTTTTTCAGATGGACATCCGCTTTGCGTCCCCAGTCCCTTGACACGGGCGTTGCACCGTGCTTGAGAGCCGCCTGCTCTGCGTTTCTCCGGATTGCTGTTGGCGAAGGCTGAAAGCTCAAAACGGGCTCTTCTCGGTGCCGTTAAAAGCCGCAGCACCGTCCGCCGATTTTTAGTCAAGACGATGGCATGTTCGTTGCCGGCGGTGGTCGTGCTAATACAAACGGTATCTATCTGTAGATGTACAGGTATTTTCATACTGTATGTGCATGTAGATGTGTACATGGCAGATGTGTGGTGAGTAGTGGAGATGTACGAAAACGACGTAATCGAAGCGTTTAGATGGCCATTACTGCTTCAGTCTAAGCTGACTTTTGGGAGATGCTTTCATGACTCCCGTGATGCGCATTTTGCGACTGTCTCGTTCCGGATCCAGGAGAGGCACGAAGATCCTCCTTTTTGGTGTGGCGATCTTCACACGGGGCGAATACCAAGAGGAAGCAGTACACATGTACATGTTCGCCATTTTTATTAGTGGTGGTAAAATCTTCACTAGGATTTTTTTTTTAAATTTGAAACTGGAAGAGCAAATACAATCTCTTTGATCTCCATGCAGGCGAAGACTCACAAAATGCAGCGAGCGTGCCACAGCCATCTGCGTTGAAGTGCTCGTCTAAACAAAATGGGGCTCGGAATGTTTAGACTAGCACTTCAATCTGGCCAGGATGCGCCGACCGAATTGAACTTCGCCACAATCATCACAGCCCCTCGTGTTTGGTCAACTCGAGCGGCGCGGCAACGACAACAAGAAAGAGGAACACGAGAAAAGGAGCATTTACCGGTGTCCATTTGGGCTTTTTAGGCCAAATGAACTGAAGGGGTTTGAGCTCCCCGAAAGTTGGGCTTCACCATCGCTAAGACGTTTGGGAATATCAAAAAAAAAATATGGTTAGGTAGCTGTTTCAAAGATGGCACGTGTTCGCTTGGGCAGATCCGATTCGTTAGCGTTTGGCATTAATTTTTTAACGCGTTTGTCCATGCAGAGCGCGACAAGATTCCTGCGAACGCCGCCAAGACTCGATGCAAACTGTAAACGATAGCGTCGTGCGTGGTCCACGAAGCAGACAACAGCTGTCGACCGACCACCTGGAAACGTTCTCGTGCACAATTTCGCTGCTTTCGTCTGCATTCGAAGCCACCATTATCCACACCAGTGAAATCATGACTCTCCTTCACCGTCGAACAGTGCAGTGGGTCGGTCATTACCGGTGCATACCACATCTGTGCCACACCAACTTCCCTCGTTCGACGATCACCTCGATCCAATGACATCTCTGTATAAGCAACATCAAGGGAATCCAAGCGGCACAGCTACCGTTACAACCTGACAAGCTCCAATACTGTAGCGGAGCTCTTCCTCTCACGTGTCATGTCGTCCCTGCAGCAGAGCAAGTGCGCGGAGGCCACAGCGCAGCTCAAGCAGGCGGAGAAGGCCCTGGCCAAACGCTCCTTCTTCCGCGGCTCGCCCGACTACCTGAACGCGGCGCCGCTGCTGGACAAGGCCGGGGAGCTTTTCCGCCTCGGAGGCGACTTCGAGGCCAGTAAACAGGCCTTTGCACGCTGCGCCGACGCCCAGCAACACAACCAGAGCCCCTTCCGAGCTGCACAAGCCTGGGAGAATGTAGCCAAGACGGCGCTGCAGCAATTGAAGGCCGAGCGCGCAGGTGCGCACAGTGCGCAGCAACGTACGGCCGAGGCGCGCAAGGCATACGAGACGGCCAGCAGCCTGTACGTGGACATGGGGGAGTTTGGCAAGGCTGCGGACGCCCTGGTTAAAGGCGCGCAGGCCTGCGAAGCTCACGGCTCCGACGCGGACGACGTGCTGCCGCTTTATTGGCGCGCGTGCGACCTGTTGGAAGCTCAGGACAAGCCGCACTTCGCCGTGGAGACGTTCCGGAAGACGCTGAGCTTCTTAGTGAAGGTTGGGAGGTACAGTGAGGCGGTGAAGCTGCTGGACCGCTTGACGGTACTGTATGAAGCAATGGACCAGCGCCACAACGTGCACAAGATGCACTTGAGCCAAGTGATCTTGATGCTGGCCTCTGGTGACGTCCCTGCTGCGGACGCCCTGTACTCACGCTGTCTGCAGGACGACTCGTTCTTGTCGTCGGACGACTGTGCGCTCGCTGAGGACCTAGTGCGCGCGTTTAAAATGGGGAATGAAGAGCTGCTGCAGGCCACAGTACGCAAACCAGGCTTCATGGCGCTGGACAACCAGATCGGACGCATCTGCCGCAAATTGTCGGTCTATGGAGCAGCAGAAGCCGCGCCGCAGCCTCAGCGTCAACACAGACCTGCTCCGACCAGTTCAGGACAGCAGCAACAGCCGAAACAGCGGAACCCGTTCGCACCCGCGGCACGTGCCGCCCCGCCTCAGCGTAATCCGTTCGCACCGTCTTCAAGAGCTCCACCTGCCCCAGTACAAGCGGCTTCATTGGACTCCGAGTATGACGTTTCAGCTTCTGAAGCTCCCACGGCGAGTTCGGGTGTGCGTGACAGCGACTACGAAGCGATGCTAGCCGAAGCGCTGGGTGAAGTCGGCATTAGCAAGGAGCAGAAGCCCCCGACCTCGCGTAAGAAGCAGCCAACTCCCCCCAAACCTCAGCAAGCCGCTGTACCGGAGCCTCCAGCCATTGAATCACCTACGCTGGCACCTTCCCCGCCACCTGCGGCCGTGCGTGCTAGCGTTCGCATGGACTACGAGATGGACGACCTCGAGTTCGCGATGCCGGACTCGCTCGAGTTCTCCATGGAACCAAGCGAGTCGACTGGTGCTGGCTACTCGGATTCCTTCGAGGCTGCTGCAGCTCCTACGCCCGTGCCGGCGTCGAAACCGGCAGCCAAGCCTGCGGCTCCTGCGTACGACGAGTTCGACCTGACCTAAGACAGCCTTAGCTTTCCCTAATAACAGCGTGTACAAGGTGCTGATGAAATGTATTTTGCTGTATTCCTAGCTGAGCTCGCGCACAAGCTGAATCTCCTCTCGCCTGGCGTTCGCCTGCTGCCGCTCCGTTCGGGTGCCGGTCTTCGCTCCGGCTGAAGTTTTTGCAGCGTTCTTGCTGCCTCTACCGTTAGTGATGGCTGGCGTGAGGTCGGTCTTCACTTTGCCAGCATTCACCGGCGCAGTGCGTGGCGGTGGGTCATTGTCGCCGTACAACGGCGTTCGCTTGGTGTTTTGCTCGTGCTGCCGGTTGGCTGATCCCAGGAGACCGACGTTGCCGACGCCGCTCGCCACGTACGGCTTCGCCTCGGCCGAATCGCGCTTGTAAGCGGCTTCAAGCTGCTCGTGCTGGTGGACGAGACCGGCGAAAACGATCGATTTGCCCACTGAAATCGCGCTGGCGTCGACGCGTGAGCCATCCAAAGCCGAATACTGCGGCGCGTTGGGGTCCACGCGCCGGTTTGACCGGATGCTGTGCAGGTGCGTGTCGGCCTTGGCGCCGGTGATGTCGGACGTGACGTTCGTGTCGCGGAAGTTGCGTCGCTGAGCCATGACGATTCCTGCTACGATCGCTGCGGCTGGGTCCGAACAGCTCGCACCCTCGATGTCGTCCGTCTTCATGGTGAAATTGGGTTCTCGCTTGCGATGTTGCACCAGTGGGCGAGAAAGCGGATCGTCACTGATCGTCATGCCGTTGACGATGTATTCGGGATTCAACACGTTGCTACAAGGAGAAGAACGTTAGCGGTGCTGTGGCTCGGTGAAGATAGCCTCAATTCGTACGTGACTCGACTGGATTTAAAGTCGACGTTGGTGATGTCCAAGACGTTGAGGATATCTCGCGGAGCGTTTTCTCGAAGCCCTCGCTTATGACGAGGCAGCCATCCCGCCTGAGCTCCAGCGATGTCATTCTGCAAGCAATATGGGTGTTAACCACTTTCCCTGTTTACTATTGAGCTGTCATTTCCTTACCAGTCTGAGACCGTCTCGAGGGTGCTGAATATCTCGAGTTTTGATTGAAGTGCCGTCGATGTCCGACACGTTGTAGCTGTCGCGCAGGAACTTTGGCTCAATCTGGAGAGGAATTAAGTGAGGGAAGGAAACACCTCACAATAATACTAAAAAGTAGAAATAAACGTACTGGTGGTGCCTTCGTGAAAGACGGCAGTTTGTAGCTTGGCTCTAAAGGATTCACCACGCGGTCTGTACGGAATCCTGCGGGCTGCGGCGTGGTGCCCTCGATCGGCAGTTGCTTAAATCGTTCGTCGCTGCCTGCGCGCCAGTTCTTCGGGTGCAGCTCCAGACTGGTAGAGCCCTTAATATCGTGTGCGTCGTAGAAGTGAGGCTTGTTGACATGCACGTGGTTCTTCAGCAGCGGACGTGCACCGAGAATATCCGTCACATCGTTGGTTGGTCGATCCGGGTGGCGCTTGGGAGGAGGGACCCGTCCGTGGTCGAAGAACTGCTGCACTCTTCGCTGCTGGTACTGCTGGTCCATTCCACGCGCTGACGTCGGTGGTAGCGGCTCCATCACTATAAAGAATTATACTTGTTCGCGAAATGCTCAACGGCATCGTATTTTTAGGCACTTCAACTTGCCTTTTAAAGATGGCTACATTTGTGTTGAATTGATGTAAGGTGCAGTTTTTGAGATGGCTACATGTGGTTGTATTTGTTGCGATTTGATCAGCAAAAAAAAGTATAATATGGACACGAAGGCGGCGCCCAAGAACGAGAAGAAGCGCAGCTTCACCGTGGAGGAGAAGCTGAGGATGGTGGAAGCAGCCAAGACGCAATCTCTGCACGCTGTGGCGCGGCAGTTTAATGTGGACCGCAACTGCATCCGTGCGTGGAGGAATCAGGAGACGGAGCTGTTGGCGATGCACCCGACGGCCAAGCGACTTCCAGGCGCTGGACGAAGAGGAACTACAATAATACCCAATAAGCGTCAAGCAGACGGGAGTTTATTCGCCAATGAAAACCAGCCGAAAAGGCTCAAGACGCGTGAGGAGGGCAAGGAGGAGATTGAGGACGAAGCAGCACCGGCAGCAGCTGTACCGCTGTCCACGAGCTACGTTCTAGTGGGGTTCCAAGGCAAGGAAGGCGCGTTCTCAGAGGTGGCGGCCAAGACGGCGTTCGAGGAGCTGCGCGCTGCCAAAGCGCTGAGTCCGACCGACTTTATGACCATTGGCTTCTCCCACATGAACGACGTGGTGGGGGCTGTGGAGAGGAAAGAGCTCGCATTTGGCGTGCTGCCAGTGGAAAACTCCATCTCGGGCACGTTCCACGGCAATTTGGACCGCCTCGTGGCGTCCCATTTGAAGATTGTGGGCGAAGTGGCTTGTGTGCAGGAACTGTGTCTGTGTGCGTTGCCAGGGGTGACTCTGAGCGAGATCAAGCAGTTGTCGTCGCACCCAGCGGTACTGGATCACTGTGAGAGCTACATCTGCGCCATGGAGCGGAGGTCGGGAAGGATTATCGAGCGTGACGCAGCGTGGGACAGTGCTGGGGCTTGTCAGAGTGTGAAGCAGGAGGAGAAGCGCCACGTAGCTGCGATCGCTAGTGAACAGGCTGCGATTGCACATGGTCTAGTTGTGCTGGAACGTGGCGTCGGAGATGAGCTCAACAGTGAGACACGCTACATGATCCTCGGACGAATGGACGCTACCCCATTGCCTCTAGGTGCAGTGCCAAGCAGCACAGTCATGACCACAAAGTCCAGTATCGTCGTGGCTGTTCCTAATGAACCTCAAGCGCTTTTCAAGATCGTGTCGGCCTTCGCACTGCGTAACGTGATGATCGTCAAGATCGAAAGCCGTCCGGCCGCTACTGCTGGGAGCCTCTTCACGGCTCAAACTACTCACTGGTACGTTGTTGTCGTGATTGACTTGTCATTTTTTTTCAGTTTACTCAGACCATTTTGTCTAAACAGGGACTATATTTTCTACATCGACTACGTCACAAGCCAAGATCCGACCCAGGAAGCGAGACTGCGTGGTAATCTCGAGGAATTCGCCCTTTGGGTTAAAGATCTCGGCACGTACTCAAGCAGCAGCGGCAAAGCTAACGTCGAGCCTCCGCGCTGGAAAAGCGTCGTCAATGCGATCGCGTGTTGAAGTTATAGTCATATGGCTACACCAATGTAGCCATGTCCGAAGGGACACGCTGACCGAGGGTATCCAAAAGATCTGCTTGACATGGAAGCTTCTTGCTACTCCGTGGAGCTCGTCAAGGGCGCGTATGGGCTCGGCATTTACTTTGCAGCTGCAGCAGATGCCTCTCACGCTGTTGTGGACACTCGCGTACCGTTTTACCGCCTTCCGTCGGGTGCTGTAGGGCCTGGAGAGGCCAGTGGAGCCATTTCGGCTGGAGATCTGCTGCTGGCAGTGAATGACATTGACGTGTCAACTCTGCGCTTCCCACAGATCGTGGAGCAGCTTCGCCAGGTGCCCAGGGGCCCCGTGACGCTCGTTTTCCAGCAGAATCAAGAGGAAAGTCACAAGCCTCAGGACGTGCCGACAGAGGAGAAGGAGAAGCCCAAGGGCTGGACAGTATTCCAGCGACTTGGAGCAAGTGCTGCGGCGTCGGATGCAACAGCAATGCAGGGGCTGGAAGGGAAGTTACGCGAGATGGAGGAGTCTCTGGCAAGGGAACAGAAGTGCCGCTTCCTGGCCGAACGGAAGAACGTGCTCTACAGGAACGAACTGCTTCGAGTCAGCCAGGAGAACGCCGCACTACGCGACCAATTGACACAGCTCAAGCTTGCACAGAAGCGACGGGAGTCCTTTGTCACCGAGTCGCTGCATCTCGCGATTTAAGTTGGGAAGTACCTTAAAACAGCTCTTTGTCCGCTATTTCTGCTGCCCATTCCTTGGTTGTTGAGCTTGAGTTCGGAATGGCTGCTGTGATAGAGCTCCAAGAACAGGACGTTGAAGCTCTAGGGTGGTCCTACGTGTGCTCGATGCCTTCTGCCGTGGATCTGCATCCCCCAACGGACGGGAACTATGGGGATTTCGTGGGGAATACTCGGCGTTATCTCGCTCGTATCGTGGAAGAGCTGCACCTCATCAGCGCGTGGAGCTCGAGCATTTCTCACTCCCAGCAACCGACCAATAGACTCGACGATAGCTCGCTCACTGCCATGGCTCGACTCGCTGTCGTCACGGATATGGAGCTACTGCGGCGGGATGTGGCGACAGCGCAGCAGGAGCTCTCCCAAGAGTGCAACTCGCAGATGAAAGACGTCCAAAGCGAGGCGTCAACCGCTGCAAGTAAGCAGGAGGCGCTCTACAACGAGTTAAAGCAGCGCATGGACGACAAGAAGCGAGTGTTAACTCAGCAGACACAGGCCATTCAGGCGCTAGAGAAGACGCACGCACAGAGGGAGACCCAGATCCGTTCCATGGCTTCGACTGTGCGTCAAGTGCAACAGCAGACGTCCACGCGCTTTTCAGAGCTGGAGAAAGCACTAGCAGCGGCGACAACAGCGCAATTCACGCAGGAGCAGGAGCTGCAGACCCTCGTACGGCGTTTAGAAGGTGTTGAGACCGCGCACCAGCTGCACGTGGAAGCCTCGCGGCGTGCTACTGAGGACTCGTTGACTGGGCTGCGAGCCGCCAACTCACAGCTTTCGTCCAAGATGCAGGTGCTACGACTCGAGATGCAGGAACTGGACGAAAAGAGCCAAAAGCGGATGCAGCAGTTGATGCAAACTGTGAGCGCAGTAGCAGCAAACGTGTCTGGCACGCCACTGACGTCTGCTGTAGCTCCTCGAAGACCGTCAGAGGCACCGCGACCCCCGACTGACTGCTTCATCTACGCCAAAGCGGCTTTGCCTCACCGAAGCTCCAGGAGCTCTGCGACAATGAAGACGCCCGTAGCAAATAGTCGAGTGGTGAGCCCAAGCTCCACGACGGAGATGAAGGCCCACGTGTCGATGGTTGACCTGTTGACTGTGCAGCAGTCTGCCATGAGCGTTCCTTTGGGGTGTGAAGCTGCTACACGACCGGCAGCGCCCACAGAGCCCCCAAAGGACAGCGAGAGCGTGACCGACCGACTTGATCCACTGATATCAGTGAAACGCGGGACCCACAGGCACAAAAGCTTCCGGACGTCACGGTGACACAGGCGTCATTTGCCCAGCCTTACGCACTTTCTCGCTGGTTCTTCGACTGCGCACCACACACTTCCATTCTTCGAGACAGACGACACCTGAACAAGCAGTATGAGCACTCCTAATACAGTCGGCGCGATCTCCCGGAGCACCCCGTTCAATGACCAGCGTCTAGTGCTGAGGGCAGCCGAGCAACAGACTCCATCGACGGTCAGACTCAACTACAGCAACTACAGCGCCATCGTCTCCTGGTCTTCAGTCGACCCCAACAGAAGTGAAAGTGGACACGAGCAGTCCCCGACGTTCGACGCGTGTTCGACTGCGATCACGACTGCTGTGGAAAGGATGGTTCTGCTGGGCCGCCAGCCTCGCAGTCTCGCCGTGGCGATCGCGTACGACGAGTGCATGGACATCATCACGGCGGCCATAGCGCACATGGAGCAGATCGAGGCACAAGGCGGCGTGCTGGAAGGATTTCTCGACGTGTATCGAGCCATGCGCAACGTCCGTGAGACCCTGCGACCGAGTTCCGTGCGTCGATCCTTGTTCTGAAGTTGAAGTTGATGGACATTAATCCAAGTTAGTGACGGCAACTTGTTGTGTTCATTTGATTGTACCCTTAGACGGCTCACCATCTTTTGTCTGCTTCAGAATTGAAGTTCTCTCGTAGACACTGCAGGAACCCACGTACATGTCCATTTAGGCTGCTACATGTACTTGCCTTCATGGTTCGCCTCGTGGAGATTAACGTCGCGTGACCTGCTCTCCCTTGCCTTCTGGCCAACGCACTCGACAGCAGCTCTGCTT
>LGSM01000789.1:0-11206 GCA_001314345.1 Phytophthora multivora | reverse complement strand
GTGAGGACCTCGCTGCTCTGGAGAAGGACTACGAGGAGGTGTCGGCCGAGACGGCCGAGGGTGAGGATGAGGAGTTTGGTGAAGAGTACTAGGAAGTTCAAATTCGACAGTCACCAGATCATCGTCACCTTCATCACTATCAGCTGCCGGTCTGTGGAGCTGTGATACATCACAGACGCTTCAACCCCTGCCATTCCGTGGCTACTTTTTGAGAAGCTAGCTGTCGTCACGTACAACGGAGTCGAACGAAGAATTTTGAGGATCGCACAGCAGTTTTGTATGGCGTTAACTACACGAACAAAACACGAGAGCAGCACACTCTCGTTTTTCTCTATTCCTCGTCTAAATCATCTTGTCGACCCTTCTTTTGGGTAAACTCGGCCCACTTGGGGGCTTTGTGCCCTTGCAGTTTAGGCCCAACTAATATTTTCGAGAGCGTGGCGATCCTCTTCATTGACACGCGAGTTGCGGCATAGCTAGAGTCCGTGTCGACCCGACCGATCGATTTCTTACTGCGGGCGGTCAAGTTGGACTGTAGCAATTCGCTTGTTAAATCGGCCGCAGCGAGCAGCGCATTGGCTTGAATGACCGACGACCGCTTTCCTTTGCTTCTTGTCCGCTTCGTTCCTAAAATGCGCTCAATCATCGCTGCAAAATTCAGACACGCAGTCTAAAGAAGTTGTAAGTTATCAAAACAATTCCCGAGAAATTAAGAAAAATAAAAAATAACTTACCACACAAAAGTCCATATTCTCCGACACTTTAGTCTCGATGGCTTCCTCGCGCTCTCTCACATCCGCCAGAACTGCAGTGTCGCTCGGGCTCTTGCGCATGGCATTGACACGCTCAACACCGAGGCGAGTGAGCAAACTGATGTCTTTGATCGACTCGCTGAAGACTTTCTGCATGAGGAAAAAGTGGTTGATGATCTGGACTTCTGTCGTGTGTGTGTACTGCCGAGTGTGACGCCGCTCTCCTCGAACTGTAGACAGAAACGACGTCGAGTGTTCTGACAGCTCTGGCATCGAAGTGAAAGTGTCTACAGGGTCGATTGTGGGTCCAGAATTGGACCGGTTTGTATCGGGCATTGGCTCGGACAGGGCCTCCTCACTACGTTCGTGGATACTGGGAAACGCTTGTTTTACACTCTCAGCCATAGCACCGCTTTCGTCAGGTTTAATCCTTTTTTGAGCTTTCTCCTGTAAAATAAAAGTTAGTTTACAACTAAAAAAATACTTTCCGACATTCAAAACGTACTTTTGCCAGCCTTTTTTCTTGAGCGTAGAGCTCGTAGCATACGTAGAACTGGCCGCCAACCAGAGTCAGAGGCATCGCAGTGTAGCAGGAGCTGAAGATCATCCCCACAATGTCCACCAGCTTCCCTAGAGACGTACGCGGATACAAATCCCCATACCCGACGGTCGTAAAGCTGACAAGAGAGAACCACGTGGACCGCAACATGTCGGTAATTATGGTGAGAAGAGTGTTCTGGACGAGCACCCGTTTACCAGGAGGCAGTCCGTCCGACATTTCGGTCGTCAGAACGTTCTTGTGCCACCACATACAGGAGCTCCCCACAAAGCACTCGGTGCCTCGCTCCAACTCGAAGAAAACTGCGGCTGATACCACACAACCTAAGAACAGAAAGAAAAGCTACAAAACAAAACGTTTTTAGTCGAATATTTACCACAAAACGCTCCACTCAGTCAAGCCTTACCGGAATCGCGAGTCGTTCTGTGATCAACTGTGCCGTTCGTATCAAAACTCTTGATCCAGGAATGTGGGAACCCAATTTGAGAATACGAAGACACTTTAGAAAGCGGACGACCATGAAGAAGGACGGCATAGTTGGAACTACGGCGTATGTGGGCCACACTCCCATTGCAATCTCCACGATCTCAACGTAGAACGGAATGAGAATGACAATGTTCGCTAGGGTTTTAGCATCTCCCCAAAGATGACGCCGGACGGGGTAGCAGTATATCCGTAACGCGAGCTCAAGTGTGAACCAAATACCGAAGAAAAACTCGAGGTAGATCCAGTAAGGCTCCATGTCGAAGAGAAACTGCACTCGAGGGTTGCACAATCGATTATGGCAAACATGCTCGACACCGGAAGTAACTGGGAAAACCTCGCCGCAAGACAGTGGAAACTTGTCCGAGCCAAAATTTACCCCCGAAGCATAGCACGATTCATCCGGATCTCCAATATCGCAAGTGAAATCCAACCGCTGGTCTGTCACTCGAACGGAGATACTAGTATTGGAGTCGGAGTCGGAGTTTGTTTCTGCTTTGAAGACGTAGCAGCCTGGCACTTCGTACTTAGCACAGAATTCCTGAACTGTACGCTGGCAGAGGAACGTTTGAAGACCGGTTTTCTGCAATTCGGAGGTCGTTTGCAAGTAGAAAACGCCAACACTGAGCACGATGACCAACATCCGCGCCCGGTTAATGATACGTGAAGCTTGAGTTTCGTGTCGGTACTCGAAAGTGTTCCAAACGGTAGCCCGTAAGCTTTTAGGGTCCAAATGGTAATCATGGCGTGAAATGGCCCTCACGGCTTTAGATCCAATTGATGCGATCGCTCCTCTGGCTCGACGCATTCTCGAGATACTGTGAGACCCTAAAGTATGGAAGTCTTTACTGATTTTGCTACTGGACAGGAAGCGGTCCAATTCCGTTTCGTGCATTTCGGTGGGGGATTTCAAAGCGGAGAGTAAATCGTGGGCTTCCACACAGATCCGCGAGTGCAATTTAATCACCGACATGATACCATCCAGCGCTTGCGAAGCTTCGTCGCTTCTCTTTTTCATTAGTTGGATCACTGCCTCGAGTGTAGTGGGAAGCTCCGATACGTTGGTAGGAGGGGAAACGATCCACTGGAGCGCGAAATTCACCTGCAAAATCCCTTGCGAGAGCTGATAAAACCGGTCGCACGTGAGAGAGCTCGCGTATTTCATGGTATACGCGTCAATTCTCTCCAAAGTTTCGTCATTACACGTGTCCACCGTCGTATTAAGCAATTGCCGCCTTGAAGTTTTATTCGACAGCGTGGACGATTGTTTCTTCATTGGCAGTGGCTTGTCATCCGTTCCAAGCTTCATCTCCTTCGCGTACTCGTCGTATTCGGTCCATGCTAGTTTGTATTTAATGCCGATAATCGCCAGAGGCATCGAGAAATAAATCGTTCCAAAAATCATCACCAAGCACACAAGAAAAAGCGATCCAGCGTTATGAAGCGACGGAACTTGGTTCCCATAGCCCACCGTAGCGACCCTATCCGCCCACAAGTCAAGTTAGCCATCTCCATTGCCAACAAATAATGGATTGAACGTACGTGAGCATGACGAAGTACCCTGTATTCAAGATATCAGTGAAAGTGCACGTTTGAAGGTCGTAACAGGGCTCAGCGTAGAAAATAGCAGTGGCAAATACCATCACCACGGTGATCAAAAAGAAGAGCTGCAGTCAATTGTCAGTATTCGTAACATAATAATAATAATTAAAAGAAAAAGCAAATAGCTTACCGTGATCGTCAAAGGCGGAATTGACGCCTTCACCGCCTGGAAAAGCACTTTCGTCCCGACGTACGCTTGGGCCAGCACGATTAACCGAATTGCACGGAGAATGCGTAAATTGTACATGATTTTATCCGAGAACGCAGTGTCCGCTGCTATTGCCAAGTCGGCCAGTCTAGGCAACGCTGCGATGGCTGCCAGAAACGTTATCCACGTGGGTATTGCGTTCCAGAACTGGCTTTGGTTGGGCGCCACGGCGCATCGCACAGTAAACTCTACAACGTACAGGAACGAGAAAATTGCCTCCACAGGGTTGAAAAACACGTCCGTGGGTATATACGGGTAGCCTGGCTCGGAGCTGCCGTATCGAGGCCCGTCCACCGTCTCTGCAGCCATGACACCGACGTTGACGAAGAGCATGAGCATGAGGAATTGCTGCAATTGCCAGCCCGTTTGGGATTCCTCCGGGTTGGAGAGATAAAAGTGAATTCGACTTCTCCACGGCATCGCGCGGATCGATTCAGGAGAACGAAGGTGCGGGAGGTCGCGAGTGAAAAAACCTGCTATTATCCTTCGGACACGTCGGTATAGTCGTCGTCGTCCTTGTCCGGAAAATTGGGGTTTGCTTCGGGAAATGTCAAGTTGAATCGGGGCATTTCTTGGTTCCGGATGTTCCAGCTTGAACGGTTTTACTTTCTCCTCTGTCGACTGTAGAAGTTCTCGCCCAGAAGATACTGGTTCCGTCTGTGGAGGAGGAGCGTCTTGGCGCTCGTCACTGCGTCCGTCGGTCACGTCACTCATATGCAACATCGTTCATACGCAGCCGACACCGTCCGTCGGGGCACCGAAAAGTGAGAGCTGCGTGCTCGTCGCGACAACGAGCACAAATGAAGCTCGCCCGTGCCTTACCTCGGAGTGAAACGACCATTCTTGTGCTCCCTTTTTGGGTCGCTCGTTTAAGATCAAAACGTTATTTTGCAGCGGATCGTCTCAAGAAAAAAAGACAAGAACAAAAAAGACCATCAAAATGTATAACAAGCTATTCAATCATGACGTTCTCGACGGTGTCGGTGCTTTCTAGAGCCCGTACCCACCCACCAGTTAGCGTTGCGTGCGATTTGTCGATCGTCCGGGGAATCGTCACGGCGTCTTCGCTTCTCCTTTTCCGCCTTCTTCTTGGGCTTCTTGTCGTTCTTCATGTACCACATCTGCCACGACGAGTACCAGTGCAGCCACGTCCAGTACTCCCCCCACTGCTCTTCCGTCACGAGATGTTCCAGGCCAGGAGGTGCGATCGGGTGGTGACCGTCAAGCCCAAGGCGAGCAACGCACTCGTCTTCCATCCCAGGCGGCCACACGATCCCCTTGGGGAGTTTCCAACCGGTTTTCCTTGATTTCGACGCGCTTTTGGCTCGCGAGTCCATTACGGGAGGGGGGTGACAGCTGGATTTACGAGTGGAATATCTTGATTGAGGATCATCGGAATGGCGAGAGCGAGAGCGATAAATCTCTTCGGAGCTGGCGTTGCCTCTGGTGTTAGGAGCGTCACTGGTCCCACTGAATTCGCGGGGGTATTTGCCACGTTTCGAACTGGAGCGACGTTTCTCCAGCTTTTCGTGCTGATTTTTTGGCACTCGAGACGATTGTCGAGACGATGCGTGGCGACGTTGTTTATGCTGCTTGAAGGGCGTATCTGGTCCATCCGAGAACTCTTCGTCCGAGGATACGGAATTAACAGAACTCTCTCCGCTTTGGTTGTGGCTTCGACGAGGTGTACCAAGTCTCTCCCGGTCTTCTTCTTGAACACTTTCGTGCTGAGAAGAAGCGCGAGTGGATGACTCTGAGTGGCTGTTGGAACGCTCATCCTCCGACACGAAACTCTCGTCGACGCTCTTCTCTTCCTGCTCGTTGCTCGTCCGGCCGTCGCTTTCGTCTTCACTTGCGTCACTAAAAGACTGCTGGTCCAATTCGACTTTCCGTTGGGACAATCGTGCTGTAGTGCTCGAATTCCGATCACGAGTAGAATCGCTACGCTGTAAGCGTTCGAACTCGGCTCCCTGCTGGGATACGCGCTCTGTGGAGCTCAAGTTCAGTTCTTCAGTAGTAGAGTTGAATTGTCGCTCCAAGCGTTCGCCCTGACTTCTGTTCGTTTTTGCGTTCTGGTCGACATTGACGTCCCTCTCCTTGTCGAGTTGTTCGATACTACGAGCGTCTCGCTCACGTGCTCGACCACGCTCCGACTCACGAGACAGCAGGTCTACAGACTTGTTTCCATCTCTATGAACGTCCTGGTGCTCAGCCTCCGTTCTATGATCACGTTGAGAGACTGAGTAGTGACTCTCCTGTTCCATTCCCTCTTCATCATTGCGGCTATACTGTCCCTCTTCAGCCATTTGACGCTGTAGTTTGCGACTTCCAAGACGAGAACCCTCTGCTGCAGGCCCGTTCCGACCCGTACGAGCGTCCGGGTACTCATTTCCCGCTCTAAGATCACGTTTAAAGATTTCCTGCCGCTCACCAATCGAATCTCCATCCTCGTCCATTTTCTCTTTGTCACTGCGGTTACGCTGTCCCTCTTCAGCCGTTTGGTGCTGTAAGTGTTGACGTCCACGACGCGATTCTTGTGCCACAGACCCACCCCGACCTGCACGCGAGTCCGAGTACTCATCTTCTGTTCTACGATCACGTTGAGAGACCGAGTGGCGACTATCAGGTCGTTCCTCATTGGAATTTCCATCCTCGATTACCCCACCACCTTTAACCTCTTCATCACTGCCTTCTTGTTGTCTCTCTTCATCCATTTGTTGTTGAAGATTGCGCCTTCCCAAGTCATTGGCAGAACCAGTTTCTTCTTCTACTCGTTCTCCTTCGTGGCTTTCTTCCTCTTGTAGTCCAAAATCCCCCTCGTCCTTTGTCTCCTCGTCGCTCTCTCCATCAAGAACGGATTCCGCTGCTGCGTTTCTGTTTAATACACTTCCACGTCCGCTGCTTTGGAGTTGCCGTGGCTGTCCAGTGGATTGTACCGGTGGAATGACAGCTGAAGCTCCGCGTGACTCCCCTCGACTCCCCATTTGATCCACGTGGCGATCTTCCTTGTAGTCGTCGCTTCTTGCTGTGTCTGCGAATCGAACGTTGCCCTGCTTACGAGGCACATTCGCCTGAGTTTTCTCTTGGACCAAGTCCTTTGAGTTGGTTCCCTCTCTATCCCCAACATTCGTCCATTGAGCCTGATCTCTCCCTTGAGGAGCATTGTTCACGTTGGCTTCCTGCTCTACATTGGCACGTCCTGTAGCGCCGAACGTCTTCTTAACGGGAGAAGGCTGCTTAGTTTCGTCCGACTTAATAGACGACGCCAAAGCCTCTGCATTCCGTGTGTTGCCCTCTTCAGCGTTAAGTTCTCCATGAAAAGTTACCTTGACCTGCCTGCCGTGAATCTTCACCTCCATGTCCCCAACTGCACGCGAAAATTGAACCAGTTTCTGCTGGAATTCCGATACCATAGCGTGTCCAGCGTTCACAGGCTGCGGTTGCTGGGCAGACGTGGGTCTTTCGCGTCCATCTCGTGCCATTGCACCTCTGTCATCGCTGTTTGTCCCCATTTGGCTTGACTTGAAGTTCCTCTTGTCCTTAGCAGCACTGCGACTGGCAGTTGGTGATACACGAGCAGCGTCTACGTTGAAAGTGGCGCTCGGGTCGAAGTCGTCTTCGTCCAACTCGGAGCTCCCCGAGCTATTGAGTGTCATGTCGCCTTCTCCTTCTATAGGCCCTGGCTCGCGTAACTCGTTAGCTCCAGTCAAATGCTTCCCACTAACTGTAGACTTCAAAGCAGCTCCTTTCTGTGAGAGCCCCGATCCGCGTAGCTCATTTGCTCCACCAATGCGTTTCCCAGTCCCTTTGTGTGAAAGTTCAGGCGCTGAAGACGCGCGGTCGATATCCGGTGGCATTCTCCAGTCTGACACTTGAGCCGCAAACGCTGCCACGTTCGCCACAGTTCCAAACGGGGGAACTGCTGGGTTGATCTTAGATGAAGTCGACCTCCGCAACTCCGCAGCTTTCACTGGATTAACCGCAACTCCAATTCCACCTAGATAACTCCCAGCACCAAGCTTGTTTTTCATAGTAGACGCACGTTTCTTGGACGTTTGAGGGTTCGCAAAGGCGCCCAGTAGGTCTTCACCTTCATCTTCCACAGAAGTCCGTCTTCTCTGCTCTCGTTTCCCTCTTTTCGTCGTCTTTGAGAACGGATCCTCTTCTTCAGACAGACGTTCGGAGCCTTCCAGACTCTCCAGTAGCTCCTCCACCTCCTCTTGTGGTGTTTTCTGCCGTGTTTTCGCTTTCTTCGTTGCTTTTCCCGTGTAACCTGCCGAGTCCACCAGCTTGTCTCTCGACAGTCGCAGTTTTTCAGCATCTCGCCGGTACCTCCGCGCCATCATCTCAATGGCAGCTTGGGACGAAGTTCCAGTTCGAAGAAACGCTGAGGCTTGAGCAGAAGTGCGATTGACCTTGTCGAAAGACGTGAAAAGCGGCGGCGGGATGCCCCGACGAGGCTCCAGTCGAGCGTCTTGACGTGCACGCAGTTCCGACCGAGTTTCGTGCAGGAAATCCGTGCTGAGGTTGGCGTTTGCAGCCGCGTACAGCCGCTGCCACGCGAAATACAGCGGGATCTCGTCCTGCGACGACAGATCGCGACGGCGTAAGTACGCTCTGGCCTCGCGCATCGCAGCCTCGTAGGACGGCAGCGAGTTGTCCATTTTGCTCTGGAGCTGGTGGAGACTGAACCAAATGTGGCGCTCAGACGCTGGTCAAAAGCTGAAAAACTCTTCATTTAGAGCGCAGCCATCACGTCGCGGCTTGAGTTTGAGACCATTCCAAATCAAGCATTTCCATTAGGATCCGAGCGAGTGGGAGAACGGCAGCTTCGCAGAGCTCAAGATAGCTTCAACTTGAAGTTGCCTTTCGGTGGTCGACATGGAAACTTTAACGAGTACGACTTTTCAGATGTTTGTATACTTATACAGATGGACTTTTGTATAGATTCAACTATTCCGTATTTTAGCTATTTTTTGTCTCTTTGCGCAAAAATGGAGTTTGGGACTTCAGGCAGCGTCGATGGAGCCTCTGAATACGACGATGTCGACGTCATTGAGTACATACACGACTCGGACGAAGAAGGATGTGGACTGGCAGACGCGTTCAAGCAGTTTGAGGCGCAGGTAGCTCCTCGTTCGCCCAGAATTGCGGATTTTAGACTCGAGAGGATGCGGGCTGACTCATTTTTATTGATTGCAGGCGGAGAAGCGCACGTTGGAGCTGCTAAAAGCTACTGATGAACAAGTACGCGCTATCGATACTAGCAGTGCAGTTGGTGTTGGTTTTATCGCTAATGAGTTGCTTCATACACAGCTTTTCCACGTATCAAAATCTGCAGACAATGAAGTAAAGAATGCAGAGGAAGGAAGTTTCTCTCCATACGTGTACATGAGTGACCAGTTTCGGCTGAAGAAGCCTCCACGGTTCCAGGATTGGCAGCAGAATTTCCAGTACTTGCAGCTGACGGGCTCAAAAATGCAGGAAGGAGAGTCGATGGAGCACATTCAGTTTGTTCCCATAGAGACAAAAGAGGAAGAAATCGCTCAAGTCGACACTGAAGATATACAACTACACGTGGAAGGGTTTAAATGCTTACAGAACCCGATTGGAGAGTCTCGAGATGACTATGAAGAGATCATTATGTGGTTAGTAACGTTTGCTTGCTTTTGTTGCGCTCTTAACTAAAGCTTTTATTCTGTAGCGATGGCTTGATGGAGGAAACGTTAGAGCACAACGAGAACGGAGACGATGGAGAAGATGATGCTGAATGTGGACCTTTTTCACCTCATAATACCCACATGGAGGAGGTGCTAGATGCATTCACGATGAAATGTTTCTCGTCGTCGGTAGCTCCTACGGTACGAGGCGAATGCCTACAATATCACACTGGCTGGGACTGCCGTTGAATATCTCACTGTACCCGTTTTGTTACTAGTTGGCCTCGTTCTACAAGACGATGCTGGAGAAACAACAGCATTCTGTCAGAACTGCTCGTGAAGAAAGAGAATCAGCTGCAAACCGCACAGTTGAAGAGCAAATGACGTTTGAAACGGCCAAACAACTGCGGTTGGATCAAGAAGCGCAGGAAGAAGCTGCTCGTATGGAGGCGTTAGAGCAGCAGCGACAAGAAGACGAGCGCAAAGAGCTCGCAAGACGTGAGCATCTTCTGAAACAGCAACTGGAAGAAAATGACGAAGAGGAGGTGAAAATCAAATCACTGGCGTACTCACACACTCGTGAATGGTATCAACCCAACAAGAAATGCTTCTCGCATCGCGGACGGCAGTTGTAAAGTACTTCAGCTTGATACAAGTTTTATGTTTCTGTTGCTAACAATTGCGTGATTGGAATTGAAACATAGGACGTATCTAAAGCCCGTTCTTCAGTCTAAGGTACCTGCACAGTAATTGCACCTGTGTCTTGACGCCAATTTAACGATTCTAGAGGGTCTGTTTACGCTGGTTAGGACGCTGAAGACATCCCGGTAGCTGACACTCATGAGCATCTGCCACCACGAAGCTCTGATCGTCGCCGTACCCGACAGTCCAATACGTTGAAAAAGCCACACTTCAAACTTCAAAAACCACAGCCTCAATGGGTAACTGGAGGCGCCTTGACAAACGACAAGCTTTGCGATATCTCTTGGGTGAAGAAAATTGCTCGACCTCCAGCCAATTCTTTAGATTCCCCGCTGCGATCTCGCAGTCTTCGGAAGAATGCAAACCAGAAAGAAGACGCGTCAGGAGGCGTGCAGCTCCCCATCATCCCAAGGCCCCAACAAAATACGGCAAATGTGACGTCCTCGATACGAAAACGCAGTGCTGAATCAAAGCGTCGGCATCCGTGTTAAAATCACTTCCGCTGCATCACCGCCTCAATCTCCTGGATGGTTCTAGGAACCTCCGTCATATTCTCGGCGCCAGTGGCTGTCACCACCACGTCTGATTCGATTCTTACGCCTCCTGTGCCGCGAAATCGCCCAAGCACTTCTGGATTGATAAATGTCGACGCTACCGGGTCGGCGAGTGCCATACGCAGTTGCGCCTCAATGAAATACCAGCCCGGTTCGACTGTCACGACCATGTTCTTCTCCAACGTCCGAGCCAGTCGCAGCTTCTGCAGACTCTTCTTTGTGGACCGCACGTGGCCAGCAGGGAAGCCGCCAACGTCGTGGACGTCAAGGCCCATCAGGTGTCCAAGCCCACACGGCGTGAAATACGACGACACCTCATGATCCATCAGCTCGTCCACTGTACCGTTCTGCAGAAGCCCGTGCTCCAGCATGTGCTCCGTCATAACGCGGTTAGCAAGGAGATGCATGTCAACCCAACTGACACCCGGCTTGATCGCAGCCATCACCGTATCGTGAGCCTTCAACACACCTTCATACAACATCCTTTGATCATCCGTAAATTTCCCATTCACTGGAAACGTGCAGGTGATGTCAGAAGTGTATCCGTGCAGCTCCCCGCCCATGTCATTGAGAAATAGCTCTCCACTATCCAGAAGTTTATCGTTTGGAGCTCCTGCATGACCGTAGTGTTGAGCTGAAGCATTGTGACCACTGCCACAAATGCACGTGTAGGCGTGGAAACGAGC
>LGSM01000788.1:0-11282 GCA_001314345.1 Phytophthora multivora | reverse complement strand
CTCCTAAAAGGTACCTCTGACGGCAGTAAAACCTTGTAGACAACATAAAAATGACATACGCAGCTGGCCTGGTGCTCCTAGGCAGGAGTCCTGATAGCTCACAGCATAGGAAATGGCCATGTTTTAGTGGCCATTCGGATATTATGTTTCAAAAAGCTACTCCTTAGGATCAATCGGAGCTCCTACGGAGGACTTCACCTGCAATGTAATTCGTTACCATCGTGACGGCAAATCCTAGGTAGAACCCTACCTTCTCTTGCTTAGCACCTACCTTTTGGGGTCAGATTGGCCAAAGTTTTGGAAGGGTACAATACATATAAAAGTTATTGAGGTTGCAGAAGCTGTGCAAGGTGCTCAAATGTAAAGTTGCTGAAGTTGCACAATATGAAGTTGCTTTAACAAGTGCGCTCTGTTACTGTGCATCCCTCTGTTGCACTAGAGCCAACGTAAACGATGGTACAATGAACCACTCGGACGAATCACCACGTCGGCTTTCAGGGAGGATAGAATCTATCATAGATGGGGTGGAAACTTGTGTAGAGCAATAGCCATCTGTACTGTATCCCTTTTCTTTCTCGTTAAAGCTACGCTGTTTAAACTAATTTTAGTACGCCAAAAATCCCTGGCAAGTTTCCAGGCAAAATCACTATTTTCTTGTATGCCACACCAACATTATCGCGCTTAATTCCGTTCGCGCTTACTTCCGATCTCCTCGTCCACTCCTCTTTTTAGACCGACTGCTGTCATCCCACGCTCCGTCTCCACAATACAAAGGCGACGTAAGACCAAGCGAGCTCCTCCACTCAAAGCCTCAAGCGACTACCATGAAGCCCCGCGATGCCGCCTTTATGGTGGACCACCGGCGCCAGCTCAGCGGGGCATCGGCGGCCTCCCCGCCCCGCAAAGACGAGGAAAAGACCAAAAAGAAACGGCAAGTCAAAGCAGCCGCCTTTCAGCAACAGCAACAGCCCTACAAACCCCCTAAGACGTCTTCTTCGCTTCCTGCGGGTCAATTACCGTCTAAATCGGCCAAGAAAAACGCTAAGAAGAAGGAAAACAGGGCTAAATTAGCTGCCCAGGTGCTGCAGGACCCGGTCGACTTGTTGCATCAAGACAGCGTCAAATCCCGCAACCACAAGCTCGTGCTGGCTCCTGCTACAAGCGCTACGGCTTCTTCTTCGAGCTTTTGCGTCTCCAGCAACTTCCCTAGTTGGGGGGCCAAGAAGAAGAAACAGGAGCAGATTAAACCCACGTTAATGGCTATGAACGCCAATCGAGTAGTGACGGATGCGCTCCATGAGGAGATTTTGGAGTATACCAAGTACACCAAGAAGACGGTGGAGAAGATGGCTGTTCATATCGAAGAGATGATCGCCAATGTGCGTGTCTGCGTGCAGTCGCTATGGCCACAGTCCAAAGTGGAGGCATTTGGGTCCTATTCGACGGGCATTTGGCTACCCAGTAGTGACGTGGATTTGGTGATTCTTGACGTCGTGGAAGTGAATGACTCGAAGCTGACAGCGAAGCATCTACGAGAGTTGGCCAACGTGCTGGAGAAGAAGAAGTGGGTTGAGTCGCTGCTGTGCCTGGATACGGCCAAAGTGCCCGTGCTGAAGCTTGTCAGTGCCAAAACCTCTGTGCCAATTGATATCACGTTCGAGTCGGCTGCCACGCACAGCGGATTACTCGCACGCGACCTCATTAAGCGCTACGCGGACAACATGCCGGAGCTTTACCCGTTGGCGATTGTGTTCAAGCAGCTTTTACGCGAACGTGACTTGAATGACGCCTATACCGGTGGACTGAGCTCATATTCCGTGGTGCTGATGATAATTCACTTCTCGCAGCTCTGGAGGAATGGCGACTCGTGCTTCGAAGCGGCTTCTATCTATGCGTCAGGCTCACTTCCACCAGCCCCCTCCAAGATGCAGGCCCAGAAATCAGCACGGATACAAGCTGAAGCAGGTGGTAATAATAGAGCGGCCAGCGAAGGCAATGCGATGGAGGCACCATCTAGCAAAGCTCAGTCTTCCATTGGTGCTAAGATTGCACTGAAGAAGTCGACTTCGTTGCCGTTGTCTGCTCCGACCTCATCTTATGCAGCAATTGTGGCGAAGAAGCAGGGCACGGAAGATTCTTCACCTTCTGAACCGCGATTCAGCTACGCCGCGGTTGCAGCAGGGATCGCCAAGGTATCTGAGAAGAAGAACCCTGTAGGGCCACCGTCCAGCTACGCAGCAGCAGTGTCAGCACCAGCAGGATCATCGTCCTCTGCAGCAAAACGAAAAGGTGTTGCATCAACCAAGAAGCAGAACCAGGATGGACACTCACTGGACTCGATCAGTGTGTCAAGTAGCAACGCAGACACAGAAGACTCGAGCTCATCGTGCAGCCATTCCTCCTCAACAGACAGCGATGACGAGACACAGCCTCAACAGCCCCCTGCGTCGCTTGGCCAGCACCTTTTGATGATTCTCGAGTTCTTTGGCATCATCTTCGACTACCGCATGAACGGGCTGTCTGTGCGCGACGGAGGATACATCTACAGACTCGCAGATAACCACCGCACACACATCGGTAAGCCTGCGCTGGTGATTGAAGACCCAATCCACCCGGACCGCAACGTGAGCGCCTGCAGCTTTGCGTTTTCCAAGGTGGTAGCGCTGTTCGAGGACTCGTACTATGCGCTGAAGTATTTTCGTGCGACCAAGTTCACACCGTCGGCGCTGAGCTGCTTGCTCAGTACATCTGGCCACACGAGCCATTCCAATCACAACCACAGCAAAGCGCAGGCTGTTCGATCATAGCATCGCTGTGACCCCAGTCCAGTAACCAACCCAGGTGCGTGTTGATGATCCATGTTGTACAAGATTTGAGAGCCACGTTGAAGCATGCACGGGAAAACAAGCAACGTTAGTTAGTAATTTGTAGTCTAGCAAGCAGGAGAAACGAGTAAATACAAATGAGGGAAATGAACAGGATCATCTGTGGCTCGTAACACAAATATATTTTTCCCGTAAAAAAGGCGAGAAGTCTCAGGTGCAATTATTGTTCAAATTTTTAATCAATTTTTGCTTGTATTGACACCTGCTTAAAAAAGCGAAATTAAATGTTATTTTTTTAAGAACAAAAGCAGCTTTTCCTATAGAAAAGTGTTTTCCGACAAGTTGTAGACAACCCTTGTGCCTGGCTTGAATCCAGCTCCTGCAGAAGCGAACTCGCAAATCATCCACTTAGCAGCGCAGTGGCCAGACACGAACTGCCCTGCGCAGGTGCAAGCCGAGCCCCAAGCCAGCAAGATGCGGCTATCGTACTTTTCTCAGCAGTGAACATTTTTTCAAACCAAGTTTAAAAAAATGAAACCAGTTTTCGTTCGCTTCGACCTCAAGGATGTTCCTGCTCTGTGTCCACCTGGCCAATAATGTTGTGGCTCGCATGACAGTGACAGTCTTCAATGTCCATGGCTTCCTCAGAAGTATACGTTAGCTAACAAAATATCGGCAGATGATATCTTGGCGATTCCCTTCGACGATCGATATTTTGTACGTGTAAAAGTATCTTCGTACGTGTATATCGGCGTTACACCCGTGAATGTTCCTCGACACTTCATACACTTCAAGCATACCGTTTTTCGGCGTGAGAAGATCGCCATCTCCAGTAGATACCATAGTAACTATAGTATCTGCTGGAAAAGTCGTATGGTAACCGTACGACTTTTCCAGCAGGCTGTGTCCCGTACCGCTGCCATGATGTATTCGTCTTCATCGCCAAGCATGCCGCGTGCCAATTGTCAGCGGATCCGCATAAGACCACGCTATTTTACGCTTGCGCGGCAAGCAGCACACGCTTTTTGGCAGTGCTGGCTCGTTCAGCCATTCGGTGCGAAAGAATCAATCGTTGCACAAAATTTCGGGCAAGTCAGTTGAGGTCCACCGTCGCAAACTGCCATCGTCTCGCCCTCTACATCGTCGCAGGCGCAACTCCACTAGTGCTGGAAGTGCGGCGGCGCCTTCAACGACGCGCTGTCGTCCCGAAAAGTTTTTGATACGTGTCCCGTTTATGTGAGGCAATACAAATCCCTATATATACACCTTCCCTTCTTGTGGGCGGAAAAAAAACTGAGCCTTCCCTTCTTCCGTCCATCACACAGGCAAAAAACAAGAGGGAAGGAAGGCGTGTGGTTTAACTGGGACGGAGGCGAAACTCATTTGCGAGACCAAGCGGCAGCCCACAACCCGCGAAGAACCAGATCGCCACTTGCCCTTCGGCCCCGGCCGCAATGGACGTGGGCACCAACGTGTGGGTCAAGACCAAGGACGCTGCCGTCTGGGCTGCAGGCGAAGTGGTCGACTACCAGGATGCAGGTGGCCTAGTGCAGGTGCGGCGTTTCGACACGGGCGACGTCGTCATGCGTAAGTGTTTTTGCTTCCTTTTTTTTTTCTTCTAATGTGGCCGCCCTGTCGCGTTAACACTAGCCTAACTGGTTGGCAAAGGGCGCGAAAGTGTCTCTCCGCGACTAACAATCTCTTTTGCCACCTCAGGCCGCTATCCGGGCTCTGACAACGAGTTGTGTCTGCGCAACATGTCAGCCAACTTCCCTGCCATGTCGAGCCTTACGAGCCTCGAGCACCTTCACGAAGCCGCGTTGCTACAGGCGCTAAGCGAGCGCTTCGATCACGACAAGATTTACACTTCCATTGGGGACATTCTCGTGGCCTTGAACCCGCTGAAACCACTCCCAAAGCTGTACTCGGAGGCGCAATTAAACGCGTATAAACAGGTTATGACAAACCCAAGCTCATCCGCGAGAGAAGAGTTGCCGCCACACGTGTATGCCATCGGTGGCAAAGCTTTCGGTGGCTTGTTGAAGCCCGAACGACGCAATCAGAGCATCTTGGTCAGTGGAGAGAGTGGCAGTGGCAAAACCGAGAGCACCAAGTTCCTCATGCAGTTTTTGACCAGTGTGGGCAGAGATCAGTCGCAAACAGAGCAGGAAGGAAGCGGCGCCGTGGAAATTGGCAGGCGGATCCTGCAAACCAACCCGATTTTGGAATCTTTTGGCAACGCACAGACTATCAGGAACGACAATTCGAGTCGCTTTGGCAAATTTATCAAAATCCAGTTCGGAGAAAAGAACGAGATTGTCGGGGCACAGATCGTGAGCTATTTGCTGGAGAAGGTGAGGCTGCTGCACCAGAACCCGGAGGAACGCAGTTTCCACATTTTCTATGAGCTGCTCGAAGGAGCAGACAAGGAGCTGCTAGACACGCTGGGACTCCGGAAAGGAGGCAAATATGAGCTGCTCAACTCGTACGGACCCAGTTTTGCGCGGAAACGGGCTGTGGCAGATAAGTATGCGCAATTGTACGTGGAAACAGTTCGAGCGTTCGAGGACACGGGCGTTGGCGAGCAGGAACGGCTGGATATTTTCAAGATTTTGGCAGCGTTGCTACATCTTGGAAACGTGAACTTTACCGCTGCTGGCGGGCAGGAAGATGCCACTGCTGTTACGGCTGCGTCCCGCTTTCATTTGGAAAAATGTGCTGAGCTCATCGGTGTGGATGTGACCAAGCTTGAAAAGTTGTTGAGTAGCAGAGAGATCAAGGCTGGTATGGAGGTTATGGAACTCAAACACAATCCGGAACAGGCCAAGGAAATCTGCCGATCACTTGCTAAGGCTATCTACGGTCGTCTTTTTACATGGCTTGTACGTCGGCTCAGTGACGAAATCAATTATTACGACTCGGCCATTTCGATTTCGGACGAAGACGAAGAATTGGCTAGTATTGGTATTTTGGATATCTTTGGCTTTGAGAGCTTGAACCGCAATGGATTTGAGCAGCTCTGCATCAACTACGCCAACGAGCGACTTCAAGCACAGTTCAACGAGTTCGTTTTTGTGCGCGAGCAGCAGGTATATATTGCAGAGGGGATTGACTGGAGGAACATCTCGTACCCAAGTAACGCGGCGTGTTTGACTCTTTTCGATGACAAAAGCAACGGTCTGTTTTCATTGCTGGATCAGGAATGTTTGATGCCGAAGGGTTCAAACCAAGCTTTAAGCACCAAGTTTTACCGCTATCACGGCGCGGAGGGTTCTCCGGACTCGGCAGGACTGCTTCAGCAGCCACAGCTTGCTCAGAACACTCTACCACTGTTCATGTCTTCCTTCAGCCGGTACTTGCACCGAAGTGAATCTCAAGAAGAAGCTGTGCACCATGATACCAAGAAACACCCATTTTCGGCGTCCAAGATGGAGCGCGTGGAACACCAGTTCGTGGTTCACCACTTTGCTGGCCGTGTGTGCTACAATGTGGAGCAGTTTGTCGAGAAGAATACGGACGCATTACCCACCGACGCGAGCAACATCCTTTCGTCTTCGGATAATGAAGTGGTGGTGGCTATTGGAGCTGATGAGAATGTTGACTCGCCAGATGAAAACGGAACGGCCGGACGGAGACGTTACTCGATGCTACGCGCACCTAGCGTATCAGCGCAGTTTAAAAGTCAGCTAGACCGTCTTATTGTTCAGATTGGACGCACCGAAGCTCACTATGTTCGTTGCCTGAAGCCCAATGAGGTGAAGAAGCCTGGCATTTTCGATCGCGAACGAATGGTCGAGCAAATGCGCTCTGTTGGCGTGCTGGAGGCAGTTCGTATCGCGCGTCATGGATACTCTGTTCGTCTCTCGCATGCAAACTTTACTGAGCTGTTTTCAGGATTTAAGTGTTTCTTGAGCACACGAGAGCGAACAACGAAGATGACCAACCATGACTTAGCCCAGGCATTGGTAACTGTTTTGATGGATAAGGTGCTCCTTGAAGACGGTGTGGAACGTGAAGAGAAGAACCCTGGCGCTATCACCGCAGTTACTGACGATGGTACAGGCACAGCTTTCGAAAATGACATTCGCCGTAAGGACGTGCAGGTGGGCAAGACCCTCGTGTTTTGTAAATCTAGCACTTACACTCGGTTCTCTCGCTATCGAGTGGAGTTGCGGAATCATTGCGCGACAGTGCTACAGAAGCATTACCGTGGGTATCGCCGTCGAGTATTGTACCAAGAGCTGTGCGACTTCGTGGTGCATGTTCAGGCGATTGTCCGAGGATTTCTTGGTAGGACACGAGTCGACAAGTTGCGCCAGCTGCGTCGCGAAAATGCTGCCACTCATATTCAGTCATGTTGGAAACGCTTTGTGGCCCAACGCAAGTTTGCTGAGCTGCTGAAACACAAGCGGCAGGTTGAGGCTGCAACTGCGATCCAGACTTGCTTCAGGTGTTTTGCAGCGCAACGGATTCTTGCTGGAATGCTGAAGACCAAGCGACAGCTCGCTGCTGCTATTCGCATTCAGGCCAATTGCAGGCGTTGGCTAGCACAGCGGAAGCTTGCAGAATTTCGTAAACGGAAACTCCAGATTGCTGCCACCGTTCGCCTTCAAGCAAATTTCAGGCGTTGGTTGGCACAGCTACAACTTGCGCGGCTTCGCAAGCATAAACTGCAGATCGCTGCCGCTGTTCGTATTCAAGCGCAAATCAGGCGTTTACAGGCGAAGCGATTGCGCGCGAAGCTTGTGCGTCATAAGCTTGAAGTGGCTACAGCAGTTCGAATCCAAGCTCAGTGCAGACGTTGGCTGGCCCAGCGAAAACGAGAGCAGTTAGTACGGGAAAAGCATGAGCTTTCTGCTGCTATCATCATCCAGAAGCAGAGCAGGCGGTGGCTCCTGCAAAACAGCTTCGTATCGGCGAAGCTGCACCGGTTCCAGTTAAGTGTGGCGTTCGGTAAGTTCCGTCGCGCGTGCCAAGCCTCCCAGGCAACAACTGAAATGGAGGCTGAACCTTCTCCGAGTGATGACTCCTCGGCTAGCCGAGCAAAGCGTATGTTTAAACTCAATGGCCTCCCGTTGACCCAGTCAAGTTCGGAGCAGGAAGACAGTTCCAACAGCGATGATCGGTTGGAGCCTCCCATTCGTATTTCCGCCCCCACCCACCGCCGTACCATGAGCAGACAGCGCGGTCGAGCGAATAGCCGACAACGTGGCCGTGCAAGTAGCAGCCACGTCGAAGACCGGAACTCGCTGCTGGAGAATGAAATCTTGCGTTTACAGCAGATGCTCGTCGAGCAGCAGAGCGGTAACGACGTCCGTCCTCCACGGGATCAACGGCGCCGGTCCTCAACGATTGCTCGTCCGCCTCGGAGCGCTCCGCTTGACCTAAGTCAGTCTGCCCGTGTCACTCGTTCACGCTCTGGCCGTCGTCGGTACTCGGTCGACGGCGCTCTATCTGAAGATGAGGACGGTGAGAATGACGACGAGGTGTCACTGCTACCCCCGCGTCGTGCGCGCAGCGTCATGCCTGCTCAACAAGCCGACCACGTTTCCATGCTGTCGCAGAAGATCGAGGAGCTGGACGCCAAGTGCAAGTTCCTGGAACAGCTCGTGGCTCGCAAGAATTACGAAGATGCGGCTAGGGAGTCCTTCACGTACGGCCGAGGGTCGCTTGGCGGCAGGGAGCGTTTACCCTCAGGAGATGGTTCATTGTACGGCGACGTCCCTCCAAGTGAAGCAGGCTCGGACGTGGACTCGATCATCTTCAACATCCAGAACCAGATGAACATGCTGCGTCAGTCTATCGCGGTGAAGGAGCAGGTCCTACAGACGTCTCGCAAGTCCCATGCGATGTCGTTCTCTTCCAGTACTCGGCCGACGCGGTCGTCATCTGCTGCGTCAACCACTTCCTTCTCGAACCTGCCGTTGGGTGAGGCCCCTCCAAGTCTACCATCACTTCCGCTGTCGGAGTCGCAGCTTTCAGCCGGTGGATCGTCGCACGGTAATGGTCCACGCAGTGGCGGTAGTTCGCTTGGCCTCCCTCCGACGCCGACTTCCTCGCTAGCGTCGTCGTTTTACCAGGGGCCGCCACGGTCTGCACCCGCGCATTTCGGAGGTCGAGGCATGCCCCGCATCGTCAAGTGGGCGCGCTCTACCAACTGCTACGAGTGCGAGGAGCCATTCAACCTGTTCGTGCGACGCCACCACTGCCGCATGTGCGGCAACTCGTTCTGTCATGAGCATTCCAATCGTCGTGTGTCGGTCTTCGGCATCGGATTCGACGACGAGCCTGTTCGTGTGTGCGACAACTGCTTCGCCGAGTACTATGCAGCGTCGCAGGAGCAGCTCACGCCCCAATACCCCAGTTCCCAGTTCGGCTTCAACTCCGGTCCAATGTCCACGTCTTCGCGGCTCAGCGGCTTGTAGTTGGTGAACTAGAGACCAACACGAAGCGTGTTGTGTTCCAAGAATTTCCAGTAGTATAGTGCAGTTTTTAGTTAGAAATGTTTTTGAATTGAAGCTATTACAACACGCACATGTATGCCCATGTGCAAGCATTTTGAAGCGCCACGTCAGCTACTGTACTGTACAGCTTTCACTGTGGGCCACAGTCTGTGGCTCTCCGTAGATCTCGTGATATTGTGAATACTGTAGCCACCAATATATTGCTGGTATTGCTACTTTTGCCGTACTTAGTGATCTCTTGCAGTATTGACTACTACTGAAAGTACTGTGATATTGTATTGCAATATTGATCAATATAGACCAAAACTGTGTGAACCACACCATCGTTCCTTGACTGGTTGCTGGGTGTTATGTCACTAATCTAAAGCACGAGACCACCAGTACAGGTGTAAGTACCAGTATCATGGTCAAGAAGCGCACGTTGTCCCCGCTGCCGGCCTTCGACCAGAAGGCCCTACCCGAGTTCCTACAGACCCACGGGTTCAAGGAGCTGCACGCGCTGACGATCTGGCGTCACCTGGCTCAGAACCCAGAGGCTTCGTTCTCCGACATTCCCGGAATCCCCAAGGCTCTACGGACTTTACTCAGTGAAAACTTCGCGCACTTCACGACGACCGTCACCACCGAGCAGCACTCGGCCGATGGGACCGTTAAGTTGCTGGTGAAGTTGCAGGACGGCCACGAGGTGGAAGCCGTGATCATGCGCCACAAAGGCCGCAACACGCTCTGTGTGAGCTCCCAAGTGGGTTGCCAAATGGGCTGCACGTTCTGTGCCACTGGCACACTCGGGATCATTGCCGACCTGTGCAGTGGCGAGATCCTAGAGCAATTGGCGCACGCTAACCGCGTGGCGCCTATCCGTAACGTGGTGTTCATGGGAATGGGCGAGCCTTTGAACAACTACGACGCCGTTTTGGCGGCTATTCGAGCCATGACGAAAGTGTTCGGACTTGCACCAAAGTACATCACCCTCTCGACGGTGGGGGTGATCCATCGTATCCGCCAATTGTCGAAAGACGCGCCGTTGGTGCGTCTAGCGCTGTCGTTGCATGCCCCGACGCAGGAGATGCGTAGTGAGATTGTGCCGACTTCAACGGCGTATCCTCTGGACAAGCTCATGGCGGCTATTGATGACCATTTGGCGATGAAGTAGGTGGTTTTTTACTGAATGTTTTTGATGTTGTTGCTGTGGTGTGCTCATTGTCAACGTTTGTTTTGGCAGGGAGGGGCGTCTGGTTATGGTCGAGTATTGTATGCTGGCTGGAGTGAATGACTCGATCGAGACGGCGCACATCCTTGGCAAGCTGCTGCAGAGCCGCTCGGTGCACGTGAACCTCATCCCGTACAACACGACGGACGTTGGCGCGCAGTTCCAGTCGCCCTCGCCGGAGGATATCCGCGCGTTCCACGCTGTTCTGCGTGACCCGTACAACCTGAAAGCAACGATCCGGGAGAACCACGGCACGGACATTGACGGCGCGTGTGGACAGTTGGCGCTGAAAAACAAACCCGATGGTAGTGCTGCGCAGCGAGACATCGAGGACATCGGCGCTCGGCGAACGAAGAGTCCGCGCAAGAACAAGAAACCGTCGTCGAACTCGGGTAGTGACAGTGGAGATGCTGCTGCAACGTCCGTTGTTAGTTCGTGGATCACCCGAGCCAACAACATTCTCGACGAGCACCAGCAGACGATCGGGTTGGCGCTGTTTGGAGCGTCGATTGCGGTGCTTGCGATCGGGATCGCGCGTCGCGGACGGGCTCACGTAAATTAATCCATCTGCACCATAGAAATCGGAGCAGGATGGTTCGGAAAAGAGCACCAGGTTGCTGGGTATTTTCATGAAAAATAAAACATCTATTTGAGGTTTCGAGGGCAAACTCTTTGGCTAAGAATTTGAAAGCCTGCGTATTGAGACGATCCTGGAAAGGCTGGGTAGTCACCTCGGAAGATCGTATGAATTGCCATGAGATACCAAAGTACCGTCAACTCAGG
>LGSM01000787.1:0-11292 GCA_001314345.1 Phytophthora multivora | reverse complement strand
GTAGCATTAATCCTGGCTATTTTGTACATGTACCATGAAAAACAATAAGCAGTGTATGTGAGTATTAAAGGTTTAGTCCTTGTTGTACTTGAACATGATTAATCTTCGAGACACCGACAACCCGTTCTGTCGCCGTGGATGTCAACATGCTCCTTGTGTCGCTACGATATTGTCTTTTAGACTCTTGGCGCACATATACCATCTTCGAAAATAAGCTTCAGGGTTTTTCCATATCCTCCAGGATTAATCCTGTACTACATACTCTATTTTACAAAGTTACATGATTAATCCTGGATTCCTATGGACCACACAAATATATATTTCCACGTCCTCGACGAATCTTACCCATACGCTGATCCTTTTAAATACGAAATTGAAGTCCATGGCGGTAATCATGGCAATTTCCATAATTATAATCCTGGCCTCCAACAGCTGCCTCAAAATTTTAGCGAATGTCGATCGCTTGCACGCTGCGCACAGTATGTAACAATTCACAGATTCATGCACAGTACATGTGCTTCTACAGAAGTACAAAAAACGACGGAAAAAGACGACAGACACTAAAAGACGACGTCCGTCTAACAATGTTCTCGACAAAAAAACCAGCAAAGAAAACAAAAAGGCCATTGAATGAAATAATATCAGTAAATCAATAAATAAAAAATGTACAACACACATTTTGATTAGCTAAAACATCATCTAGTATAAATGCAATTTTTGCTTATGAGTTTCTATTGGCTCAAAGTGCTTATGTGATCTGTACAAAAATATTCTATGGGGGCAGGATTTGAATTCGTTCAGAATTGAGCCAATCATCGCCGATGTCGTGTTTTTTGGTCGTGTAGGCTGTTTGGCCTTAACTATCGAGATTGTGAACATTTCACGGCGTGTTTTTCTGTTGTTATTTGTAGAAATTTTACTTCTTTAGTTGGGCTACAGCTGTATTAATACGAGTGGTTCAAATCCATGCCTGTGTTTAGTACCAACAAATTAACTACACGATTGCGCTGTTTGTAAATCCACGTAATCATTGACACAACCGGGACTCCAGGTTGTCCTGGATATATAATCCTGACAGTCACAAGAAATCTGTTGCGGGTGTTCATGTACCACCATATATTGTACTACCATACATGACATGTTCTGCTTTGCTAGTGTAGCCTCTATTATAATACATGTACAGTAGAGGCTACACTGGCAAAGCGGAAGATAACATGTGCGTTGCACGGTGCGACTTGCACTACAAATCTCTGAGCTGTGTGTAGAGCACCACGCGAGCAGCACTTCTCCGCTCGCGTGAGTGAACTTTTCAAACAAACGCCATTACAAAATTCGCTCCGCACCGCTCAGCTTCCAAGTCGAAGTTCCTTTACGTCCGCGACAACCATGCGCTACAGCCAAATTGTCCTGTTGATAGCTGTCGTCTTCGTGGCGTGTTGCAACACCTTCACAACCGCAGAGTCATCACTTGAGATCAAGACCGCGAACGTCAACTCCCAGCACGAAGTTACCGATACTAATGAGAGACGCCGCTACCTGAAGGGCAGCAAAAACGCACTTGACGTGGACGAAGAGAGAGCTGCACCAGTCGGTTTGAACAAGCTTTTTGGCGCGATCAAAGTCACCAACTTCCAGCAAGTCTCGAAGCTCCCGTTCCTCAAACAGATTGCTCAGATTAAATCCAAGTACAAAGCGGGTGTCGCCAAAGCGTTCGCCAAGTGGCGTAGCGCCCAACTCACCTAAGACATCGAGAAGTTAAGTAACTCTTCTTGCCGGTATATGTACACTTCTAGCGTTTTTTTTACTTTCTTTTTCTTATACCGGTACATGATGTTTTGAAGCAATTACACCAATAGCCTAATAGTGACAAAAAAAAAATCTTTCTTTTGATAAGCAAAACTGCAAAGTTTTGGAGTGCTTAATTAATTAACCGAAAGATGCCGTTGCCGTCCGCCTGCCAAGTGTGCGGCCCCAGCGATGATACTGCCCCCGACTCTCTCTTCAAGTGTTCGCGCTGCCAGGCTGTGCTGTACTGCGGCCGTGAGCACCAGAGCGAGGACTTCACCTCGCACAAGTCCACGTGCAAGCGCATCAAGAAGATGCGCGAGCGAATGGCACAGGAGGAAGCCGTGGTCCGCAACTCCACGGAGGACTTCTGGACGCCTTCGAGACGCATGTTGGCCACTTCTGGGGACTGCGCGGCACGCGTCCGTACATGACCGCCAAGCTGGAGGTGATCCGGGCGCTGTCCACGACCCCCTCCCGTCCTGCCATCGAGGCGGCTCTAGCTGAAGCGTTGGACAGTATGAGACTGTGCCGTGTCGATAACCTCGGCATCCGGGAGGTTATTCCGACGCTTATGCTGCTTTTGGACCAGTACCAGGAAGCTTATGACTTTATCAAGTGGTACGTCACGAGCGGAAACGACCCCCACTACGACTGGGCCAACATGGACCTGCCGTTCCTGGACGTACGCAACACCGACATGACGGAGGAGATCCCGGACTCAATGCAGAGGGGCCGCAATGTGTTCTTCATGAGCAATGTCGCCTACAACAAGTTGATGCTGGCTAAGACCGTTAAGGACGCTATCAAATCCCACGAACAGGGAGATCGTACGTCACGGCCGGCGACTGAGTCTCTGCGGACGTTCGTAGCTCCAAATGGGCAGATGCGAAGCCTCGCGGAGCTCAAGAGGCTCCACAAGAAGCTGACGAGCCAGATGCACGCGGCGTCCTCATTGGCGCATTTCCGGAACCAGCACTTCTGGAGTGGCGTGCTGGACCCGACGCCCATTGTGCAGATCCCCAAACCGCCACACTATGAGCCGGGTGATGTTAACCAAGTCAAATTGTGGGTGCTCCAGAACGCCATGCTCTGGCGCGATCACCACGACTTTATCCGCGAAAAACGCAGCGCGTATCCTGACTACCTGCCGGAGATGCCACAGCGTGGTATCAAGCAAATGGTCACCTTCCCGTAAGCACTTGAGGGACCGATGTGCCGATCTCCTCTGCAGTTGTGTGGCATGCCAAGTCTTGGGGTTTGCTTAAGCACAACATGCCGTGGATTACTGAGTCATTTCTTCCGATTTTTTGTTCCAGTCCCCCCAGGAGATTTCAAGGTTTTCCTCAGATCGAGGCCGATAATACTCCAGCAGGTTTTGCGACTTAATTTAAAAAAAAAGTTAAAAGCAAGGAATAGTGTGTCGCTGTGCCAAACTCTGCTATTATATGTCATGAGCGTGGGAACTACTAAGGCGCCACCTTTAGTGATTGAGCTAGCAAATGCTACATAGCATCTTTTCCTTTGTCGTTGGTAGCGTCGTAAGAACATTTGCTTCGTTTGCACACTCATTCAACAAGAACAGCGCGTAACAAGGTTCATCCAGACAAAATCTTACTTCGAAGTAGTAAAAGAAGTAAGGTTGTGGGTAGTGATATCAAAATGAGCATCCGCAGAGTACTGTACTAACTTACGTTGATCTGTCGTTGTCGTGTCCATGTTTTTTGTTTTGCTATATACTGCATGTAGATTGTTAATGTTTTGCAAGAGAAATCGGTATACTTCAAGAACAGGGAATTTGGGGGGGGGTAACGCCATCGAAATAAGTACTAAACTTACTGCATCTAAGGGCCCTGGCAGTTTATTTTCCTTTCTCTTTTTCTAGGATTCACACATTGATTGTCTTCTCTGTAGATTTTCGCCAAAAATAGAGAATGAAATGTTGTGGCAGCAAGAAGATGAATTTTACCAGCCTTTTGCCATCGCCACCGCGTAGAAGTTGTGCTGTTCGTGCGTGCCGTGGGATCACTCGCTTCTTGACCATCGCAATGAGCATTACAGCCAATCCCCGGAGACTTTCACTGCTCGAAGCAGCTGTATGACCTTGAGACAGGCGTCCTGTATCTGAGCTAACCGTGCAAAACTTTGCACTGACTACCGGTAACGTTAGCATTTTGATCTTGTGGTGGTTCAGCAGCCTTCCCACTCGCGAACTCGCCGCGTGGACGACAGAAGCTCATTCACTCACTACTCGGTAGTACACACTACACAGGTGATGGCGATTCCTAGAAAAGGGTTGATCGCCATCGGCGTCATCGTGGTGCTGGCCATCATCGGTGTCATCGTCGGCGTTGTGGTGAGCAAAAGCTCGTCCAGCTCGTCCAGTACAGGTGACGGCGATTCCAGCTCGTCTTCTGCTTCGGGAAGTGCAGCGACAACCAGCGGTTCAGGCACTTCCACCAAATCGTCATCCTCCACGAAGAAGTCGAGTTCGAACTCTACCGGTGCGTCAACGATCACCTCGGACCCCACCAGTGTGACATACTCGCTGGCGGCTTTTGCCATTGGCGACTGGGGGGCCACCACCACTCAGAGCTCGTGCTGCAAGCGCTCGTCCACGTACAACGACTACGATGTGAACGCCGAGGACATTGTCGCCAGCGTCATGAACCAGCAGGCGGCGGCTGCCGAGGTCGCCCCGAAGTGCGTTATCGGTCACGGTGACAACTTTTACTGGAATGGAATCGACAGTGCAGACGGTCGTGATTCGCGTTTCACGACCACCTTCGAGGGGAAATTTGACGGCGACAATATCAAGACGCTTCCCTGGGTGAATGTCCTCGGTAACCACGACTACGGTGGAGCCGACTACATCTGCTCGGACGGTGACAGCGCCGGTAAATGCTCGTCCACGGACGACCTACTGACTTCGTTAAAGAACAAGTTCTCGTGGCAGTCGACGTACACGAGTCCTAACGACGACCGTTGGGTCCTTGAAGACCATTTCTACGTCTACAGTATCCAGGACGAGGCTTCCGGTGTGAGCATCGACATCTTCAATGTTGATTCGGGCGACGCGGACTCGCACGGCGCCACAGAGACCTGTTGCCAGTGCTACGGCTACGCTGGTGATGATGATACCAAGTGTGCAAATGTTGCACGTGGTGATGATTCGTGTTGTGGGGGAGATGGCGACATGTACGACCAGTGTATGGCGCAGTTCACAGCTTGGAGTGATGATTCCCGTAAGCAACTGGAGGCGAACATTGCCAACTCGACGGCGACCTGGAAAGTGGTGAACAGTCACTATTCCCCCTACGCTCACTACGCCGAGGCCGGTATGGACAAGTGGTTCAATATCATCAACGCTACGGGCGTTCACTTGTGGCTCAACGGCCATACTCATGGTGAAAACCACGACTACTCGTCGTCGCTGGGGGTTCATTTTGTGGATAACGGAGCTGGTGGAGGTATCCAGAAAGAATCTGCTAGCGGTATCCCGGTGTACGCCAAGGACTACGTGGAGAACCTGTGGGTCTACGATGGCCAGGAGTACGGTTTCTTCTCGTTGACTGCCTCCAAGGACTGGCTCAAGCTCCAGTACCACACAGCTGATGATAAGTGGTCGTATGCGGAGAGTTTCAACGCGACCACGATCGGTGGCGTTGCCACGAAGCACTGCTGGTACGTGCCGAATGACGGCACGGAAGGGAAAGGATGCACTTCCACTACATCATCCTCGTAGATTTAGTGAAATAAGAGCAATTTGTAAAGAAATCGACATGGTTTGATTTGTTGCCACTGTGAAGATAAGCTACATGTAGCTCTTTATTCTGACGTTGCGGCTTCCTTGTGAATCTCAGCGTGCTCCTCGGTGCCGACGAGAGGTAACCCAGTGCGGTTATGTGAGTTATCAGCGAGCATCGTTTTGGAGGCAGTAGAGTCAAAGTGGCTACAGCGCATTAGGTTGCAACCTTACAACTCTCAACTCGACACTTGTTCATTGTTATCGCTCGTATACGAACTCAACCACATCCTCTTTCAGCCCCCACGGCATTTGCATTGACATCATCTTTTGCTACTCCTGTAGAATTTCACCCCCTCTCTCCCTCTCTTTCTCTCTCTCTCTCTCTAGCTCGCTCTCTAGTGCCAGGCTCCTGGATTCTGCGCTCTGGCCTATTATAATGCTTTCGTCATGCGTGGAGATCGGTGCCGCACCGGAGCCAGATCTCGTGCCTTGCGCGTATTCATACTCCGGGCAAGATGACTCCCAACATATCATATTAGCTACTTGTCATTGGTTCAAAATCCTTCTACCCAATCAGAAACGTTGATACCAAATGCATTTGTTGAGACGGGGGCACGGCATGAGCTGGGGGTCCAGACCAGCGCACTCGCGAACTTGCAGCGCCCGAATAACAAAGCAGGAACCACAGACGTTTTAGCTACATACAGGGACGATAGAGCGATATGGCAATCCCTCGACGTGCACTAATCATTATTGGCGTGGTGGTTGTGCTGGCCGTTGTCGGTGTCATTGTCGGCGTGGTGGTCACCAAAGACTCATCCAGCTCATCCAACACCACGGGCGGCACATCTTCCGCATCGGCTTCAGGGAGTAGCAGCACGACGAGCTCAGGTGGCACCACCAAGTCCTCGTCCTCCACCAAGAAGACGAGCACCAGCAGCGGTTCGTCGTCCATTACGTCGGACCCGACCAGCGTCACCTACTCCTTAGCTGCCTTCGCCATTGGCGACTGGGGAACCACCGTCACACAAGACTCGTGCTGCCAGTCCTCGGGTTACACTGACTATGACATCAATGCCGAGGACGTGGTGGCCAGCGTCATGAACCAACAGGCTGCAGCTGCGGACGTTGCCCCCAAGATCGTCATTGGCCACGGAGACAACTTCTACTGGTCGGGTATCAACTCTGAAGATGGTCGTGACTCCCGATTCACGACCACCTTTGAGGACAAGTTTGACGGCGACAATATCAAGACCCTTCCGTGGGTGAATGTGCTGGGCAACCATGACTACGGAGGAGCCGACTACATCTGCTCGGACGGTGACAACACCGCCAAGTGCTCGGACTCGGACGAACTCGTCACCGCTCTAAAGAATAAGTTCACATGGCAGTCGGGATACACCAGTCCTAACGACGACCGCTGGATCCTTGAGGACCATTTCTACGTCTACAGTATTGAGGACTCGGACTCCGGAGTGAGCATTGATATCTTCAACATCGACTCGAACGATGCGGACTCGCACGGAGGACTGGAAACGTGTTGTCAATGCTACGGATACGCCGGTGACGACGACGACACGTGCGACAACGTTGCCCGTGGTGATGACGCCTGCTGCGGAGGTGATACGGACATGTACGACGCTTGTCTGGCTCAACTTACGTCTTGGTCGGACGATTCACGCACGCAACTGAAGGCAAACATCGCCAACTCAACCGCAACGTGGAAGATCGTCAACAGCCACTACAACCCGTACGCTCACTACGCTGAAGCTGGCATGGAGGAGTGGTTTGAGATTATCAATGGCACGGGCGTTCACCTGTGGTTGAACGGCCACACTCACGGTGAGAACCACGACTACTCGTCGTCTTTGGGTGTGCACTTTGTGGATAACGGAGCCGGCGGAGGTATCATTAAGGAGTCCGCCAGTGGCATCCCGACCTACGCTACGGACTATGTGGAGAACCTTTGGGTGTACGATGGAACGGAGTACGGATTCTTCTCTCTTACAGCATCGGAAGACTGGTTGAAGCTGCAGTATCACACGGCGGACTCGTCGTGGACGTACGCGGAGAGCTTCAACTCCACTACTATTGGTGGCGTTGCAACGAAGCACTGCTGGTACGTGCCCAACGATGGCGGGGAGGGCCAAGAGTGTACGTCGTCATCGAGCTCCTCGTAGATTTATTGCAAGCTAGTGTACAGCATATCCAACAGTGCAGCTAAGGTTTTGATAAAAAAAAAATATGTTGATTCCAAACTTGACACTGAATTTCCTGCCAGCTTCGTCGTCGCGACATTCTCAAGCATCTAACGGCGCTCGATATCGTAGGAATCGCTGGTCGGGTCAATGCACCAAAGTGTCGTACGTGTTGATCGGTAAGGAGCTCGGACTAGCCAAGACTTGCGTTCACTATGCCAGGCGGCTAATAAACAAGTGCCTAACGGATCCCAGCATTATGAACTACCGTGCGCTGGATCGTGATACATGTAGCAGGATGGCATCGGCTTGGAGTCACTTGTGAATCTGCAGTGGGAAGCTTAAAGACAAGGAACTCAGGGTCGGCAACAAATGGGAATCCCCAGGAAGGCGTGGATCATCATCGGCGTCGTGGCTGTGTGCGCCGTCGTCGCTGTGGTCGTCGGCGTTGTGATGACCAACGGCAGCTCAAGCTCGACCAGCACTACCGACTCGGATACCAGCGCGTCCAGTTCAGGTAGCACCGTCAGCTCTGGCGGTACTTCAGTAACCAAGAAGAAGACGAGCAAAAGCACCAGCAGTGGATCGTCCAGCATCACGTCGGACCCTACCAGCGTCACCTACTCGTTGTCTGCTTTCGCCATTGGAGACTGGGGGACCACCGTCTCGCAGGACTCGTGCTGCACTCGTTCGTCTACTTACAACGACTACGACGTTAACGCTGAGGATATCGTCGCTAACCTTATGGACCAGCAGGCGGGTGATGCCGAGGTAACGCCAAAGATCATCATCAGCCATGGGGATAACTTTTACTGGACGGGAATCAACAGCGATGATGGCCGCGACTCTCGGTTCACCACGACATTCGAGGAGAAATACGATGGGGACAACATCAAGACGATCCCGTGGGTTAATGTGCTGGGGAATCACGACTACGGCGGTGCAGATTATATCTGCTCCGACTCGGACGACGGCACAGCAGCTTGTTCCGACTCGGACGAGCTCGTGACAGCTTTAAAAAATAAATTTGAATGGCAGTCCACGTACACGAGCCCGAACGACGATCGATGGGTCTTGGAGGACCATTTCTACGTCTACACGATCGAAGACGCAGACTCTGGAGTGAGCATTGACATCTTCAACGTCGATTCGGGCGACGCCGACACCCACGGCGCTTTACAGACTTGCTGTCAGTGCTACGGCTACGCTGGGGACGACGATGACGCCTGCTCCAATGTCGTCCGTGGCGACGACGCGTGCTGCGGCGGAGATACCGACATGTACGACGCGTGCATGGACCAATTCACCGAGTGGAGCGATGATTCTCGCACGCAACTCGCCGCAAACATTGCCAACTCGACTGCGACGTGGAAGATCGTCAACAGCCACTACAATCCGTACGCACATTACGCAGAATCTGGCATGCAGAAGTGGTTTGACATTATCAACGGCAGCGACGTCCACGTGTGGCTGAATGGACATACACACGGTGAAAACCACGACTACTCGTCTTCTCTGGGGGTGCACTTTGTCGACAATGGGGCTGGAGGTGGCATTCAAAAGGAATCGGCCAGTGGCATCCCGACTTATGCTGAGGATTACGTGGAGAACCTGTGGGTGTACGATGGTACGGAGTACGGATTCTTCTCGCTCTCCGCTTCGGAAGACTGGCTAAAACTGCAGTATCACACGGCGGACGAGTCCTGGACGTACGCGGAGAGCTTCAATTCGACTACTATTGGCGGAGTAGCAACGAAACACTGCTGGTACGTCCCGAACGACGGCACCTACGGACAGGAATGCACGTCTTCATCTTCGTCTTCGTAGACAAAATATTTCCTTTGACAATTTAATTAAAAAAAAAATCGTTTGCTGTTCTTCATGGAGTTGATCGCTCGTGGCTTCGTCGGTCTCTCTGAGATGGCGTGCCAGGTGGAGTCTGTGCAGGATAAAGACGCGAGCGCATTCATCGTCAGTCGAACTGACTATCCACCCGTAGTGGCGTCGTATGGCGGCAGATTTTGAGCTTCTGGCTGTTCGGACGTCGATAATAGAACTCCGTTTTAAACGTCCGTAGGCTTGGGTGTCTGTCCCATGCTTTTATGTGGAGCTCCGTGGACGTTGGTGTTCATTTCAGCATGGCATCTTGTCCATCGTGTTCTAACATGAAATTGACACTTGGATTTCAAATGACTTGGCGTTCGTATGCGCACTCCGAAGCGAAATTAACAAATTAACTTTTGTCCCACATTGTGTGATTGTCTTCGAACATCAAATTCTGTTTACCCAATGATATCACATTTTGACAGTTCACTGACGAATTAGCGTTCGATAACGTTAACTACAACCCCAAAGCCGGAACATAGCGAGTCAGTGTGCCGGGCGGTAGGGAGGGCTCGGCTCATTTGAGCTTTCGCAGCGGACTGCAGACCCGATTCCCCTCCAGAAGTACTCAACTTCGGCCCAGACAGCTCGAAGTACCTAAATCCACCGAAATGGTCAGTAAGAAGGCTGCGATCACCGCTGTGGTGGTCATTCTGGCCGTCATCGGCGTCGTCGTCGGCGTTTTGGTTGCACGCAAGTCCAGCGACTCGGCCAGTGAGTCCTCGGGCACCTCCAGCTCCGGATCGGGAGCAACAGGCACCAGCAGCGACAGTGGAACATCTACGACCGCCGCTTCGTCTTCTTCTTCCTCTGGAAAAACTTACAAGCTCAAGAACTCGACCAGCAGCTCCTCCTCCAGTTCCATCACCTCCGACCCGACCGATGGTGAGTTTTGACATTTTAGTGAGACGGGACCATGTAGAGGAGACTGACGTTGATGATTTGCTTTCTTTCCAGCCAAGTTCACGTTGTCGGCCTTCGCTATTGGTGATTGGGGGACAACCGTCACGAAAGACTCGTGCTGCACGCGCTCGTCCACTTACAACGACTACGATGTGAACGCTGAGGACGTCGTGGCGAACCTCATGAACCAACAGGCCAGCGCTGCCTCGGCCGCACCCAAGTGCATCCTCAGCCACGGTGACAACTTCTACTGGACGGGCATCAACAGCGACGATGGGCGTGACTCGCGCTTTACGACCACTTTTGAAGGCAAATATGAGGGCGACAACATCAAGAGCGTCCCGTGGGTTAATGTCCTGGGTAACCACGACTACGGTGGTGCCGACTACATCTGCTCCAAGGGAGATAACACCGCTGCGTGCTCGGACTCAAAGGCTATTGTGGCCGCTTTGGAAGATAAATTCTCGTGGCAGTCGACTTACACGAGTCCGAACGACAACCGCTGGATCTTGAAGGACCACTTCTACGTCTACTCGATCGAGGACAAGGACTCCGGAGTTAGCATTGACATCTTCAACGTCGATTCGGGCGATGCCAGTACGCACGCCGCCCAGCAGACTTGCTGCCAGTGCTATGGATACGCTGAGGGCGACGACAAGACATGCAAAAACGTCGCTCGCGGAGACAAACTCTGTTGTGGCGGGGATACCGAGATGTTCGATGCTTGTTTCGACAAGTTTACGGAGTGGAGTGACGACTCGCGTAAGCAACTCG
>LGSM01000786.1:0-11326 GCA_001314345.1 Phytophthora multivora | reverse complement strand
ATAAGGAGTGTTCACTTGAAATTTGTATTGGATCAGTACAGTGGTACCTACTATTTAGTGTGCGCTACATAAATGCCGAATTAATCACTATTGGGCTTCCGTACAACGTAACCGTTGCACTACCAGTAAAATAGGTTTATCCACTACTGGCAGGGGTGTGTGACCTCCCAGTACGCCACATTTTCAGAAGTAGTAGGTGTTAAAAGCAGAATATACCACGGGGGTGGAGCAGGAAAGAGGTTTATCGTGCCATCCACTTCATTTGCTTTTTGCTGTTTGTGGCTCATAGAGTGCAAACGTAGTATAAAACCACAAAATTTCACGATATCACTTTGTTCTGAGGATACCATCCGCATTTTCTTAACATCGTGCACATTTTGATGGCAAGCCTTTAAACGCAAATTGAGTCAAGAGGACTTCTGCAGACAGAATATATGTTAGATAATATATTATTATGACAAAGTCAAACTTTGACTGGATTTCGGCTACAGTGCCTACGGTAATTAGTCTTACTTAGACTATTTTCTGTGGGTTGTTTTTGATTTTGCTCACACAAAATAGTCTGACTGAGACTATTTATCAACTGAGACTAATTTTGAATAAAGCTCATTTGTTAAAAGCAAACAATGGAGAAAATGTTTCTGTGAGGAGTCTCAAACCCATGCCACTGTACTAGAGGAGTGGATTGAGCTGAATTGAGTGCTGCTTGCAAGGCTTTCAAACACTGATATAGTTTTTATTCGTGTGGTATGTTGAAGTAGCCATTTTTATATGGTACGGTGTACCCCTGAGCTGATATCCAGTCATCCACAAACCTGTGAAAGCTGTTAGACTAGAGTAGAGTATTGCTTTAGAAGGAGCTATACATTAAAGGCTGCTTCTCCTTCTCCAATCATCTAGAAGGAACTCTTCTCTCAAATAAAGCTCACTTCGTCTTTTGACGACTTTCCAACAATCCTCTTCTTCTCCACTTCCTATCTACCTCGCCATAGTATAGACTATGTGGTGTTCTGGGCCAGTGCTGCAGGATTGACATCTACTGGCTCACCGTTAAAGTGTTCTCGATGTTTGCCAATGATCACTTGGAGGTGTGGATACAGTTGCTTCTCAGACCACGTATTAATACCGTCCAACCCAAGCGATAAACCACATCGGATCCTAGCCTTTCGAGCGTATGGCATGCCGTTTTTGTATTTTTGATAATTCACTTCTAGTACTGCTTCAGCAGCCAGCTCCAGGATAAGCAACTTGCACGCTTGTCCACTTCGCCCAGGTAAGACTACTTTTGAACTTGAAGCAGTCAGACTATAATAATATTAAAGACATTTATTTAATATATAAATGTCTAAATTATTTGACTGAACAATAAATAGTCTGAGCCAGACTATTATATTATTGCTGCAATTTCTCGAGTGGGGACATTGTCAGGACTTTTTTCGAAAGTTCCTCGACAAGAGCAAAAGGGTGTAGAATTTCACGAAATAGTGGCGAAACGTCCTGGCCTTGATAATGAAAGCAGCAGAAAGTTGTTGAGTTTTTTTTTTCATTTGTGTATGTTTCTACTAAGATCTGATCTACTAAATGAGAGTAAGCCGCGTGCCGTTGCTAGACAACTGCATGACTTCAAGCCCCTGGTAGTATTCGATGCAGGCGTAAAGCTGCTGGGAGGTGAAGCCCTTGCGCAGCACAACCGGCTCCAAGTCGCTCATGGAGAGAACTTTTCCACGGTCGTTCGCGAACTCCAGCAGCAGGCGGAAGATCTTGGACGTGGCGTCTGTTGATCCAGAGCTTCGGCCGTTGGTAGAAGCTCCCGCCTTCCCACCGTTCCCAGCTCCATTGGCATCGTCCTGCTCCGTCAGTGACGCCTTGGACACGTACACGAGTCGAATGGCTTCGTCCACGTCCTGGTGAATCACTTCCGTGGAGAACCGCAGTCGTGCCAGAGCTTGCGACAAACGTAAGATACTCAGAAGTTGACGAGCGGTCATGGCCGTCTGAGCGTCGTTAGCGCCTCCATCACCGAACTGTTGCCGGAACTGTTGCTGCTGCCGCTCACGGGCGTGTTCGTTGACGTCCTGTTGGCGGAGAGTGACGTACGCTTCGACGATGTATCCACAGAGGTTCTCGGGAATGCTGGGCTGGTACTGCTTGGCGATGGCAATGAAGTACCGCAGCACCTCCGGGCGCACAGGCTCGAAGCTCATCTCCGGGTTACGAGAGAAGCGGTGCACGTACGTGACGTGGCGAGCAAGAGCCTCATCCTTCTCGTAGTTGGCGACATCCAGCAGCAGGAAGAGCAGGTCGAAGCGAGACAGCAAGGCGTTGGGCAGGTTGATGTTCTGGGAAGCGCTGAGTTTCTTGTTGTACCGGCCGAAGATGGGGTTGGCAGCAGCCAGAACGGACGTGCGCGCGTTGAGTGTCGTTGTGATTCCTGCCTTGGCGATACTCACGGTCTGCTGCTCCATGACCTCGTGAATAGCGGTCCGGTCTCCTTCCTCCATCTTGTCGAACTCATCGATACAGCAAATCCCCATATCCGCCAGCACAAGAGCACCTCCTTCCAGCGTCATCTCCTTCGTAGTGGCATCACGAACCACTGCAGCCGTCAAACCGACGCCAGAACTGCCTTTTCCTGTCGTGTAGACGCCTCGAGGAGCAACCGTAGCAATGTGCTTGAGTAGCTGAGACTTGGCCACTCCAGGGTCGCCCATCAGCAGGACGTTGAGGTCTCCACGCAGCTTCATGCCTTCGTCCATACGCTTCGTCACTCCGCCGATGAGCAACAGCAGCAGAGCCTTCTTCACGTCCTCATGGCCGTAAATCTCCGGTGCCAGCGACTGGGACAGCACTTCGTACACGTTTTCCTCGCCTTCTTGTAGCCTCAACACGGCGGTTTCCATCGCCTCGGACGATTCCATCGCTGAGTACCGTTTCTTGTGGTTCATCACGTCTGTAGCCTCGAGATACGTCTCCGTTACAAGCCCCATTTGCATCTGTCGCTGCGCTGAGTACGGGAGAGGCAGAAACACGCCGCAGATCGTCACCAGCGCGCCAGGTTCGCACGTCCGCGTGAGCTCACCACGCAAATACACAGTTAATGACCGAGGGATGTGGCCCATTGGCACTTGATCCGGCAGTTCTTGGAACTTGACCTCCTGGTACTTGTCGAACTTGGAGGCTTTTGTCTGCATGATCAATCGCCCTTGAGCCTTGTTCGTTTCGCAGCGTTCACTTGGACATTGAGTGAGCGGGTTGAACTGCCGCGCCTTCACTTCCTGGTACACCTCGTACGCACAAGCTTCGCACGTGTACGTAGCTACTGTCAGCAACGGCTTCACAGTAGACACACGCGTCACCATCCCCTTGATGCGTACGAGAGCGCCAACCTTGGCAGCTTTCACCTCTCGAATGGGAACAGCTTTCAACTTGACTCCAGGGATTAAATGCACCTCAAAGCGACGCATCAACGCTGGAGGGAAAATGTTGGCGGCGTTGGCGTTGGCGTTAGCTGTCGGTTGGTTGCCGTCCTCATTGTCCTCCGTCTGTCTCTGCTGCGCCACCTCCTGGGCTCTCGACATCCTCAGCACGTCCAGAACGTCTTGAGAGTCGGAAATGTCCCGCGTGGGAGGCGGGAGGTTCTCGTCCACTGCGTCCGCGAAGAGGGAAATGTACCGACGAGCGTTGCGCACAATGCGAGACACGAAATTCGCGTCTTCTTTCTCGAACTACGGGGAATTAACAAGGTAGAAGTTAGCTGTAGCCTCAGAAATACCTGTAAGAAGCGGTACATCCACGTACAATCTGCACGTCGTCCAGGGAAATAGGGATGGACGTTCGCTCTCGGTTCGCCACCTCTTGCTGATGATAAAATAGCGGTAAAAATGCAGTTAAGAACCCGGTGAAAGCGCACAATTCACTGCAATTCGCACCATCATGCGCGAGTACTTGGGGCCCAGTGACGGGTCGTCCAGATTCGACGTGAAGTGCAGGAGGAACTCGGCGCATTTGGCTGTTTAAGTATTGGCAGGCAGTTTAGCAACAAAGAAAATGGATTTAAACGTGGTTAATCCGCGCTTTTACCTTTCTCTTCGACGTAATTGGACATTCCCACGCCACCGGAAGCGCCGGCATCGTCGGCGCCAGCTCCGACACCCGCGAAGGTCTGCGAGAACTGCGACGCCATAATTAACCCTTTGCCTGCTCGTTTACTGTTATTATAGTTTACTGTTATTATAGTTTACCGCCAAAAACCTAAAAACAGATTTTCCACCAATCATAAGTGTTATATTTTTCGTTTCAAGCGCCGCAAAAAGATACTTTAGAAATGGCAACTGAAGCGTTAAACCGACTGCGAGAGGAGATCGACGCTGCTTTTCAAGCCCAACGACGGCCAAGTACCAGTCAGAGAGTAAACAAGTCTACGTCGAAGACTCTGGCACCAAAATGGGGCCAAGTGACGGCGTTGCTGGCTTCTGTAGATCGGCATTCAGGCAAAAAAGCAACTTTTGACCCACAACAGCAAGTTTTGGGGGCTTTTCGAGAACAAATTAAAGATCCAAAGCCTCACCAAATGACTCCGGGCGAGAAACGACTGCTGCTGCGCAAATTTACACTTGAATGGCGACGTATTGCTCACGCTTTGGCCGTCATTACGAGACTACACCGTCGCTCCCGAAGACGTCGAGAACAAAGACTTACAGCCACAGCTTTCATGGAGTGGAGACGGAGAGTATCTTACCACCTCAAGGTAAAAGCAGCAGTGGATTCCGTGGAGAAACAGGCGAGAGTCGTGAAGATTACAGCGATGTGGAAAAGATGGACTGGTGCACATTACTGCGCTGTAAAGTTGAGGGAATTTTGTGAAAAACGACGGGCGAGGGTGAGCTGTGAAGCATTTTGTGCTTGGATACTGGCATCAACCCAGCGTAGAAGGTTTAGAAGATACAAACGGAAAGCAGCGCAGCAGCTTCTTAGGCGCTACTGGAGATGGTTAACGTCGGCGATTGAGAGGCAACAAACGATTCATGACCAAGTGAAGCTATTTCTTAAGCAACGAATGGCGAATTTAACACAGCGTTGGTTTCTGCTTTGGGTCGAGTATGTGGAACAGCGAAAGCGATGGCAATTTGCTGTTCAGTGGAGTGAAAAGAGAATTTTGGGAGACGCTTATGACATTTGGAGGTGGAGCCATGAAGATTCGAGACGTGTGCGTCACACTTTGCAGCTTGCCACTCGACGTCGCCGTCGTCGGAAGCTACGACAAGTGTTGAGAACGTGGAGATATCATGTCCAACGTGCACTTAACCAGAAGCGAGTACTTGTGGCTGTGATTCACTCTCAACAGCGTCGAAATGCCTTCATCAATCTCGCGTTGAGTGCACGATACGACCGGGAGCGAGAAAGATCCTTTCAGGACTGGAAAATGCGTCGAGCAGTGTGGAAATGGTTTCATCGCTCACACAGAGACCGAATGCTGCGACTGCGTGCAGAGTTTCTAAAGGAAAACCACCAGCGATTGATTCTGCGTGAAGCTGGATGGCTCCCATGGCGTCACAGATTTTTACGCTCTATCGCTCTGCGGCGGTTCACCGCCAAACGACGAGTCAAACGACTGCGAAAGTGCTGGAATGGGTTGGTTTTTGCTGTCAATCAGCAAGAACAGCAGCGACTGATGGTTGAAAGCCTAGCAGACACGCGTGAAGTGCGTGAATTACGTCGTGCCATCAGTGTATGGCATGTTCAAGCGAAGGCTTTACGTGAAGATAAACACTTGGTGGCGAGGAGTGTGGTATTTTATCGTAATGGACTACTGGTGAAGTCAATGTCACGTTGGAAAGCAGTTTACCACGTTACGAGCAAGGAAAAATCTCTCGACGCCATCGCAGTCAGGCACTTGGTGGCTAAAATGGTGCAACATTGGGCGAAATGGGCTTATTGGAGCAGGCGGGAGCTGGGAACGAGAATTTCTATCGTGAAAGTGCAACGAGAACGAAGACAATTACAGCGGAGTGTTGGTCACTGGAGGAAGAGGCTTCACGCTCGACACCAACTACTTTGTGGCAAGATCTTTCGTATGTGGAAACTGGCAATTGACGTGCAGCATCGGCAAGGACAGTTACAAGAGTTGCGACGTTTTACGCTGCTTCGCTGGCGGTGGAAGCGGTGGAAAATGTTTATCTTGCAGTGTCTAAACTTACGCGCAAGAGCAGATCAAGCTCGGAAACAACGTGAAATTCGTGTGCTGAGGGGTTATTTCATCACTGTGTGGCTGCACAAAACTCGCAGATACAAATTGGGGTCCAATATACTGGAAAAGACCGCTAAAAAGCACGTTTTGAGTAGTGCGCTGTCACGATGGAGACAAAGGCAGCTACAAATGAGAGCGATGAGGCTTGCATGTGGATTTTATCACAAGAAACTATCCACTCGCTGTCTGCGGTTGCTATTTGAGTTGACTGTGGGTCGCAAACGCTCTGCCAATGCGTACTACAGACGGCATCACCTGGTGCGAGCATGGGATTGCTGGTACCAATACTTGACGCTGAAGCGGCGTCGAAACGAAGCTGAAGCGTATTTCCACCGTCGTTCGAAGCGCAAAGCCGTTCACTTGCTCCATTTTACAGCCGTAAACTCGATCACGAGACGGAACCAACGTCTTGATGCCGAAGCTTGGTACGAAGCGGTCATGCTTCAGCGTATTCTGGTTAAATGGTTAGCAGCCGCACAACATTCTCGTCATTGTCGATCTCTTGGGAAACGTCTGGCTTGGAATGTCGTTGGACGACGCACTTTTCGTGTATGGCAGGATGAGTTGACAGAGAAGCAGAAACTGTTTAAAGCTGCGGATTTCCACTCCTCCGTCCTAGTTACACGGTCTTGGAATGCGCTTTTACGCGTTACAAAGCGACGTCAACTAGCGCTGGTCATGTGGAGCCACAGCATGGCTCAATTCCGCTTAAACAATGTTTTTACTATCTGGAAACACTTTATACACAGCCGACGCGGACAGTATGCGGTCACTGCCAGTATGCGCCGTATGCAGGAGCAACGACTACGACAAATACTCTTCACAGTTTGGGCTCTCTTAGTCACCACCCGTAGAATGGCAGTACGTCGAGAAGTGAGAGAATCATTGGGGTGGAAACGATCGTGCTTTGCGCACTGGAAGCTGCGGCGCGTATCGTGTCGATGGCAACGCACTCAGCACTTAATTGTACTGAACAAAGTCTTCTCCCAAGGACTAAAGCGCTACGCTATCCAGCAACAAGCGCGTCGTGAAATCTGTATCCAAACAGCTCGGAATTTGCTGCATCGCTCCCTGGCTCAGTGGCGCATCGAGTGGTGGCTCGCCCTTAACCAGAAGAAACTGGTCGTGGAGGCCAAGCGAAACGCTCTTGCGCACTGGAAGACATTCATGTCGGCCTGTCGCCAGAAGAGGCGGTGGGAAAACTACGTCCAGCAACTGCATCGCTCGCAGACACGCAGCAAAACTTTAGCGTTCGACCAAACGCGTCGAGCGGGCGGCACATTCCGCGACACGAGAGCTCTGCAAGCGCAACTCAAACGCAGTCGCGTCTTGCTGACCCACGTGCTCCATGCCTGGTACCTCGTTGTGCAAACTCGTCGCCGTCGTACGCAAGTTCGCGGATTTGCAATGTCGAAGAAGTTGCGGGCTCGTCCAAGGTTAAACACAAGACAAGTTGCACTGCAATTCTGGGCTCGCCAAGTACTGGCAAAGTGCGTTTTCGCTTGGCATCAACTTGCAAGTGGCAAAAAAGTAGAGTTAGTCTAAAAATTACAATGAACATGTTGCCTTTTGGTGTATCTAACGGTTAAGTAACGGTTCAACATCCGGTTTTCGGACCGTGTACCGTCATTGACACTGTATTATTCAGTCCGAAACTCGTCAGCCAACCAAAAGTTGCAGTCTCCATTTGCGCGCGTCCGTCATTTTTGCCACGAGAGTTTAGGAGATGTTTGCTGCAAGTTGTCGAAAATGATGAGCATGACTTTTTACCGCTTCCTGAGGCGCACAGCGCGTGGAGGAGCAAATTCTACATGAGATTGCTGATTCGACAGAAAAAATAGAGGATTTTGTTGGCACATGTATCTCCGCTTCTTGTGTTGCTCTTTTCTTTGATGGTTGTGTCTGTAGCCTATCTACAACGTGTCACCTATGTGGAAGAAATGTCCTCGCCCAACTTCGGTTTCTCGCCGTATGCGACAGCAGAGAGCTTTCCTGTAAACGGTCGAGCCGTCAAAAAGTGCTACTGGCATTGCCTTGTTGTGCTCTTTTCGGTCGATGACCTGCGTCAGTTGGGCCCAGTATTGAGCGCCAGTGAGCTGATTCCAGTCTCCCAGGTTGATCTCCAAGCCTTCGAGAGTTTGTGCCGACGTTGGACGCTAAAGAAGGGAAATTTACGGGATCAGACAACATGACGAAAGATCAACGCAAGCTTAGCGAATGCCTAACGTTGAGCTGTCCACAGACAGCGGCGTTTGATTAAGACACTGGAGCAATAAGCCACGAAACGCTGGGGCTGCAACTTCAATTGATCGAGTTGAAGCGTGTGGCAAACCTGTCGAACTTTCGAGAGGAAAACGCCTTCGGTGATCCGCAAGAAGCCGCATCAAGTCTCCAGTCTGGCCTCAAGTGCTACGAAACGCATGGTCTGGCTAGTTGGATACCGACGGCACGTTCCGGAGAGAAGAAAACTTCCAAGGAAGAAAAACAAAATTTACCCAAGACATTTCCGACCCGACAGCCCAATTCGTTGACCAGTGAGTGGTAAAATGCAGTGGAGATCTCGTTGCCATCTCCTGCCAGTACGAGGCGTTTGGTTTTTGACTTTGCGCTTCTGTGGCCAGACCTCACCGAAACCAAAGCGCTGGAAGAGCGCCCGCTGCACTAATTGCAACAGTATCGGTGAGATGAAGTGGTCTGCGGTACTTTTAACATTACAGCAGGGACTGACTTCTGTCACGCCGTTCTCGCGTTTGACTGCTAAGGAGACGATAAAAAATGGTAAGACGAAAACGCAATTCTTCTCTAGGATATCAACATCTGCCAGCCATATCAAGTTCGTGCGCAGCCACAGCTCGCTAAGTCTTCCAAACAGCCAAGACGTACGGTGCAAAGCGCTCAATACCTCAGATTCGGTCGCCCTTCAGCACGAATTCTAAAGAAGAACAAAGAGTGTCGACGGGCTCTTTGACAAACTTGCCACAAGCCGACGAACGCCCCATGGAAACTCTCACACCCGTCGTTTAACACCGTTAGCAACTCCCCTCGAAACGCCTGCAAGAAGCCCAAGAAGCAAGAGCGGAGACCCATACTGAACTCATGTTGTGTACTGGTGGTCTGTTCGCCATTGCCCGTTACTCGTGGGTGCTTCGTCTTAGCAGAATTCTCCAAGCGGCTAAAGCTCATTCCTCAATTCACCTTCCAGGTGTCTAACCAGCTTCACTCGCTGAAACAACCTCACTCAAGGACCAGGCAACGTTAAGAACGACCATGGCGCGTCTCGGACTCGCGTCTTTCTTGTTACTCGCCGCTATGCTCACGCTAACGGTGTCGGGAGCTCCTCAACTCGGGCTACTAGGGAACCTGCTGGGTACGGTGCTCGGCACGGTGAATACAGTGACCACGACTCTAAGCTCACTGGTGACGGTCGTGGTCGGCTACCTGTACGATCCTCGCAAGATCATCATCGTCATGAACGATGATACCAAGCCGATCATCGACTCAGTAGCCAACTACAGCACCGCCATTTGGACGCGCGAAGAGCGGGACCAGAACACTTTGAACATCGTGACCGCACTCCAGCAGCACGCACAACAAAACCAAGGCCCGATACTGCAGCTGCTTGCGGCGGCGGGCATCACGTTCAAAAGCCACTGGATCACCAACACGATAGAGATCTTGGACTGCCCCGTGGACCTCTTGAAGCAGATCCTCACGTTGGCGTTGGTGAAGCAGGTCATCTATGACCTCATCATCGATCTGGACCCGATTCAGACGACAGCCGACGCCACCAGCAACACTGCTGCTGCCGGTTGGGGGGCCACGAAGATCCAAGCCACGAACGTTTGGTCCACGGGCGTCACCGGCCAGAACGTCATCGTAGGAACGATCGATACTGGAGTTCGCAGCACGCACGAAGCTCTCGTGGACAACTGGGTGGGCGCGTACGGCTGGTACGACCCCGGTCAGAAGACCGCGACGCCGTTCGATGCCAATGGACACGGAACGCACACGACGGCCACGATCGCTGGGAAAAAGGGAGTGGGGATCGCGCCTGGCGCCAAGTGGATGACCTGCAAGGGGTGCGGGGCCACGTCGTGCACGTTGTCTCTCTTGACGGCTTGCGCGCAGTTCATGCTGTGCCCGACGGACACGAACGGCAACAACTGCAACCCGAAGAAGACTCCGGACATCGTGAGCAACAGTTGGGGCGCCGGCCAAGGACTCTCGTACTTCCAGCCCAGTCTGGACGCGTGGGCCGCCGCTCGAATCATCCCGGTCTTCTCGGCGGGCAATTCAGGCGCCAACGGCTGCAGCAGCGTCGTGTCTCCCGGTGACTCCGCCAAGGTCTTTTCCGTTGGAGCTTCCGACAGCAGCGACGCTCTCGGCTCGTTCAGTAGCCTCGGCCCCTCGGTGAACGGCCTGGTGAAACCCGATTTCATCGGGCCGGGCGTGAGCGTCCGTTCCGCCTGGAACGGCGACAACTCGGACTACTTGTCGGTCTCAGGGACGAGCATGGCCGCGCCACACCTGGCCGGTACCATCGCGCTCGCTTTGAGTAAACGCCCTGGTCTCTGCTTCGATAGTGTGAAGGAGATTCTGACGGGATCCACCGCGAAGTCGCTGCCGAACGCAGCCATGACGTGCGGCGGAACGTCGAGCTCGGCGTACCCGAACAACCAGTACGGCTACGGCCGGCTCAACGCACTGAACGCTGTTAATGCAGCGGCCGCGTACTAAGGGCCGGTCCGGCTGCAAGGGGTGCGCTTCATTTTGTGAGTTCATGTAGGTAGCACGATCGATGTGTTTGGTTGCATTCCACTTCAACTACAGATCTTCAATACATCCTGTACGCTTTACTTGGTTGTAGCCACACTCTGACGTGAACTTACAGACAGTTTTTCATCCAATAGCCCGGGCACTTCGTTCCCCATCGTGTCGAGGACCGGCGACGACGACATGCCCATGTTCATCCTCTTCATGATAACGACGAAGCAGACGAAGTTGATGGCGCTGACAGCCCCCATCGTGAAGAACATGTTCTCGAGGTGGTCCTCGTTCAGGTTGTCGGACGGGAGCGAC